>BMAU01003269.1:0-38393 GCA_019973935.1 Trichonephila clavipes | reverse complement strand
AGTCTGGGACGATAAAAGATGTATACTTTCTGCAATCTTCGTCAACATCGACGTGAAAGAAACCATTGCGCAAATCTAATGTAGAATATACCTTTGCTTCTTGCAAAGTGTCCAAAACATCTTCGATGAGAGGTAACGGAAATTTATCTTTCACAAGCTTCTCATTCAATTTTCTGTAGTCAATGCACATTCTCGAAGATCCATCTTTCTTTTTTACCATTACGATTGGACTTGCATATTCCGAAGAACTCGGACGTATAATGCCTTCGTTGAGCCATTCTTCTATCTGTTAGCTTACGTCTTTTCTTTCTGTGAAAGCAAGTTGACGAGGGGGTTGACAGACTGGTTCTTCGTCTTTTAGAATAATTCTCATTGGGACGTCGGTAGATGCTGTTTTTTCTGGCTTGTAGTCTTGAATTAACTTTTCAAGTTCCTTCTTGATTTGACGATTTTCAACATGACGCAGGTCTAGTTCTTCTTGAAGATTTTCAGTAGATATTTGCATAAGCTGTGCATGATTCTCATATTTGTTGAATTTAACTCCTTCTTTAGTGAAACTTAACTATGCTTGTTCCGAAAGATCTGATCCAATAACTGCTTCGAATTTTAATTTATCAGCTGGTACAACATGCCAAGTTAATGAGTAATTTTCATTATCTATTTCGAACTCATGTTCAAAGGAACCTGTAGTTGTCACTTGTGCTACACCAATACCTGTGAGAAGCATCTTGTTCTTCGATAATTTTGTTAGATCCATTATTCTTCTGCTCGTGTTTTCTCGTAGCAAACTTACGGTATTACCACTGTCTATGAGCGCCATGATTTTCACCTTTCCAAAAAATATCTCTTTAGTACGTAAACCTTCCTTAACGATGAGTGTGCAAGTTTCTTTTGGAGGTTCTTTGAATTTCTGTGATTTTGAATAGTTCGTCTGAGCATGCTTGGAAGCATTGTGATTTGAGTGTTTCTCTTAATTTTTGTTGTAATACCCTTTCTGCGCGCTCGTCTTGATATCTTGAACAGATTTGTAGCATTCTGGTGATGAACTTCGTAATGTTTGTTGTAATTTGTTGACGCTTTCGGAAACTTCTTATATTTCCTGTTATAGTCGAATTTTCCCGGTGCTTCATATCTGCGATTCTTTTCTATGCGGATTTAAATCTTGTTTCTTCACAAATGGACTACCAGATTTCTTTGTTTCAGAGTCCTTTAAAGTCTTCTCGAATTCTTCTAGTTTTGCTAATTGAACAGGAGTTCATATTTGCCCATTCATCAAGATAATATTCCTTAAATTCAAAAGGCGTTTTTCGTTTTAGTTGGGATCTGTTATGATTGAGATCTGATAACCTTTTTGAAAGTATCTATCTTCAACCCATCTATCAATCCGTTGAAGTAAATGTTTAACTCATGGTAAAAAATCAATCCATGTTCTTTCAGGTGCTTTTTGGTGAGTGACAAATATTGTCGAAAATTTTCTGGCGTTAGTTTAAAGCGTTTCAGCGGTGCAAATGCTTAACGTGTTCGTAAGAGTTGGCATTTATCGTCCGGCTTCTCGCTATGACGTGAGATATTTCCGGTTGTAATAAGCCTAACAGATGAGAAACCCAAAGTTTTCTTTGATTAATATTTTAACTGCGCTTTGATGTTGAAATAATTTTTAGATAAAAGATGATGTCTTCTTCAAATCAAAACGATGTATAAACTTTGAAACTTCTTTGACGAGAAATTTTAGTATCACTTTCTTTGATGTGTCGGCGCATAACTCGTGATGTGTTTGATCCTGAACTTTTCCAACTAAAACCTCATCTTTATGTTTTTGCTCATCTAACCTCAATTGTTCGATGTAATTTTTACTTCCCGTTCTTCAATGCGTAATTTTTGTTTGCTCTTTCTTGCTTTTCTCCCTGGCATTGCAATCCTCAACAATCGTTGAATGTGTATATTTTTTATCAGTTCTTCGTCATAATTTCACTACCAATACCAGATCTTCTTTGAGTGTTGTAATGGTCATAGATTTATCGAATTTAAAATTTAATTCCGTGGCTAAGACAAATAAATATTCGCGTCGACCTTTGCCAAGATACGCCATTTTTAAATTTAAATTTAATTTTAGATAATAACCAAAAGGAATAAACAAAATTGTCACGTTGTTCAAACAAAAAATTATGTTGCTATAGGCGAATCTCGTTTTCATTTACAAAAATTCTCAAGTTAAAATTATATTGCATCAAAACACATTAAATATACGTTAAAAACATTCAAATTTTATTCATTTAGAAACATTTTAAACCAACAACGTAAAGACAACAGTGTGCAAATACAATGCTTAATTTGAATAGGCAAATTATTTAATTTCAGCTAAAAAAAACATTTTTAAACCCATTTATCATATCAGTTATCTCATTTCAAAAATAATAAATGGCAAAAAGAATTTGAAAGAAAATAAATTAATATAAATCTGGTTTTAAAACTTTGATTAAATTTATTGTTATGAAAGAATTTAATAATTTAAAGTTCTTTTATATAAAAAAAAAACAAAACAATTACAAATTAATTCACTTAATGAAAAAAGCCCATATATGTATTTATATATTTTTATTACGTCAAAAAAAATAGAATCATTTAGATCTCATCAGGGGCAAATTCTAAGAATAAACACACGTTTCAATAGAAAGCATAATAATTCTGTCAAAAATGAACTCAAAATACTTCTACATTGAATGATAAAATACACCTTAGATAAAAATAAGATCATGTAGGAATCTATCAATAAATTCTAAAACATAATAATTTGCCTTTCAAAATATATTCCTCGAATACTCATAACAATAATTAATTAACCAGCTGCGGGAAAAGAAATGTTAAACTAACTTGATATCATAAATTGAAAATGTTTAGGAAAGGCAAATTATGGAACATGAATCTCTTAAAGAGCCGTTCAAGATCAATGACGCAACCAAAGGAAACGAAAGCTTTTCGCACACACATAAATGTAAAATTCAACTTCGTTATTAAATGAGATACAAATACACTTTAATATTACGTACGACTTCCTTAATATTTTAAAGATATACTTGTAGAAAATTTTAATTGATACGATTTCTATACACAAATAGAAAATAGTATTTTAAAAAAACACACATGATATTTAAAAATATAAATTACCATGAAATCGGCTACAACAATTTTTTATAAGAAAATGACGGTGGCTCACGTATTCTTTTAGGTCTCATTTCTTTTTTTTTTTGAAGAACAACAAAAACACAGTACCTGATCTCACTAGACGACGTGTTCACTGATAATCTTTTGAAGTTGTACACTGCAGAAAATAAGTTGAAGCTCTTGACTCCGAGTCTTCTTTATTTTATTCAACTAAATGTTAGTATGTTATGAGAGGCAATTCGCGCATTTTCGATTCAGTCCATTTGTAATTTAGGCGTGCAGCCAAGGATGGGTTTTTTTAAAGAGAAGGCTAGAGTTCATCAAAACTAATTATTTAGAGAGATTTTTGAATCAAATCCCGGAGATCCCCCAATTATTTCTGTGCGAGTCCGAATAAAATCTTCGAATAAAAATCCCGTGACTCTTCAAAAGTCGGGATTTTAAATTGGCGAGGTGGTTGTCAAGTGGTAAGTATTAAAGGGTTAGTGATGAATTAATTGAATCAAAGTCATTTAAACGCAGATACTTCATTTAAGTAAAAAGAATTTATTTCAAGTTAAAGGGGAAAATTTACAAGGGGAATATTTACAAAGGGAAAAGAGACATGCAGAAATTAGATTAATTGAAAGTTGAGTTATACCTTTTAGAAGACGGGGGAATTAATTACCTTTCATGCTTGACTGAAATCGCACTGCGTACGAAATGCACGAAGAAACGTGACGTGTTGAACCGGCGGGGGTTAGTAGGCCCTGCCAAAAAAACTTATTCAGCCGGCGTCTGAAAGCTCACCAGTCGGCGCTGCTTCGAATGCGGTAATAAACAAAATTGACATTAATAGTCTTCTGAAAAGGATATGACTCAACCTTTTACAAAATGTTTCAACGAAAACTTTATATATATATAGAGAGAGAGAGAGAGAGAGAGAGAGAGACAACAAGGTAAAAATACATTTGTCTTTCTTCTGGTTTATTTAAAATTTAACAAAATTAATTAAAAAGACAGCTATTTTGAATTTCTAATTTCTAACAAAATAGATTTCCATGATGTGACGACGGGAACGCTGCTCGCGCAAACCCAGTCTCTCTTCTTTTTTTCTCTCTCCGTTTTTCTCAAAAAACCAAAGTTTGTGTTAAACCTGATCAGCTGCGTTCTGCGCGCGAAGACAGCGTAAAAAAGTGTTGTTTCGTCAGGTGTTTTGTTGAGAGATTCAATTGATGACGACTCCACAACCGATTCCACATATATAAGAAATTTCTAGCCTATCTCTTAATGTTAGTTGGAAATTTTACAAAAGGAAAAGCATTTATCACATTATTTTTGTTTTGTCGCATGCATTTTTTTAGAAATTGTTGTGTTAATATGGGTTGTTATTTTAATCAATTCTACTTATTTCAAATGAATTATTTAAATATGCTTATGCGGGGTTTTTTTGGAACGTAAATTTATATCATTTACACTTTAATATTAACCTAAAGAGAAAAATACAACACCAAAGAAAACAGAGACATTTCAGTAGTTTCACCAAATTTATTAATTTTTTAAATAATTATTACAGCATTTCATTGAAACAAACAAATTTAGATATATGATAAAAAATTGTAAAAATTTCTAAATAGACAGCATTTGATTTAATTTTTTATAATAAACACATTGGAAGTAGGAGAAAATATTTAATGTATTTTCAAGTAAACTAATTTGAGGGAAAGCAATTTACAAAGTTCAAAAATTAACTAAAAAATTGGATGAAAATATTCTGGCACAAATCAAATAATTAATTTATCAAATCGAATATTAATTAAATTATTTATTTTCGTAACAGTGAAGTGACATATCACATACCATAGTACAATCTTCATTTCTCGTCTAGAAATTGTTTCAAAATGGCTAGAATGAAGATATTTTGAACCAGTTGTAATATATAAATTTTTCCCCCAATATTGTATTGTCGTGCTTCAATGTAGATTTTAGAGATAGTGGCTCGAACCATTTGCAAGAAGCAAATTAAATCTATCACCGTATTTGCATGATTTCTACTTATAACTTTTTACCAAACGCAAGAAAATGTTGGATCCATTTTTTGATGCTCGTTTCGACATGTCTTCCTAAAATTGATAAATTTGAAGTGGATCTAGCGACAAAGAGTTAAACACTAATTTTCTTGATATTTTTGTGGATTTCAATAGGGACCACCTTTGCGAGTGGCATAATTGTCTTGTATTAAAGCCTTCATTTTTCCAGAGGGGGAACACTTCTCAAATTTCTTGAAGAGGGAAATGAAGAAACAACAATTCAAACAACAATTCATGATAAACGACAGACACAGGAAGGAATCTGAGAACTATGTACATTTTCCATCGATATCATTTTTGATTAAAATAATTCAGCAAGTAAAACTCCTATTTTGAAATCAAAAATGTCTATAACTGGAAGTTTTATACTTTTGTTTTAGAAGACATGGATCTAAGATTTTCTTTTCAGTTGAAAATTTTGATGATGTAATTGAATTAAATAGTTTTCTCTCCGTGGCTTACAATTTCATATTTCCATTTATTAGCTGTACAGTACGAATCATTTGGGATTTGAAGATGTTAAATCTTTTTAATCATTCTACGTAGGAATGTGAAATCTTAGCTTTCACACACACATAATATAAACTATGCTATACACTATCAAAAACAAATATAATTCCATTAAAGTTCGTCTAGTAAACTTGTAACTTGTTGCTTAATGTTCATTTGCTTATCGGTTTAACTGAACAAAACTCTTCTTAAGACTTATATCACTTTTTCTTACTACTGGCTTAAAAAACACATGGATTCAGGAACTTTTCGTCAGTAGAAAAATTTGGTAATGCAATTGATTAAATGAATTTTCTCTCCGCATTATACTTTCTAATGTTTCATGCTTTCCCTGTACAGTACGAAACATTTTTGACTTTAAAAAAGACGGTAAATATAGTTATCCATTCCATTTAGAAATTTATAATCATAACTTTCATGATACAAATAATTTAAAGCTCAATCAAAAAACTATCTAAAATCTATTAGATTGAGTATAAGATGTGCAAAATTTGTTCCTTAATATTTCTTTAGATAGAACTTTACAAGATTCTTCGTAGAATTCCCCAGCAATTATTTTTATAACAATTTTTTCATCCATAACATTATTATACATCTGGTTTTATATATAAATTTGTACATTATTCTGCTACACAGGCATCTGCAGTCGTTTCAGATTTGTCATTCAGCATACCAAGAGAAAAGGAATCAACTAAACAACAAAATTTCAACGGTTATACTTTTTTTCTAAAATTTGTAGTTTTTAACTCGTTAAATATCATCTCATATGTTAAGGTGAAATAGTTTCATTTCTCTCATGTACGAATTCAAAAAAAAAAAAAAAAAATCTTCCATTTTCATTTTACCGATGGTAAGGCACTTTGATTTGAATGGTGTCACAAACACCGATAAAATATTAAATCACTTGTAATTTTTATTAATTATTCCTTTTTACTAAAATTGGCGATAAAGTATTAATAACATTCAAATTAATCCAATGTGGATTTAATAGAATAGTACAATTATTCGAAAACGGGAAATTAAATTCTTTTTTCTTCCCACTGAAGGGTTTATAATGATCAATTCCGGAAACTACGAAGCTTCTGGATACATTGTCCAAAGCCTATTCCATAATAACATTTAAAGTTTTATTTTGATTGATTCTAGGGAAAACTATTGATCAAATCGGTGATTTTTATAATCTTTTGGTCGTTCAATGTTTTTCAGTAGATATCGCCTTCAGCGCTGTTTACCTCTTCAGTTGAAGCATTCATTTTCAATAATTATTCGTTTTTCGAAATGAAGTCTTTTCAAGTTCTGTTAGTTGAAAAGAAAAAAAATTCTGGAGGTTCTCAAAGCCAAAACAGGGAAACATTGTGTTAACACAAATTAGTTTTGTTTCTAGATTTTTTTGTATGTTGATATTCTTTATCACTTTTTGTTAATTGGAAGAATGAACAATTAAAATACCACATCCTGAAACTGAAATTGCCAACAACTTGAAGTTTTAGAGAAATGTGCATAAAAAACTTAGAATTATTATTTTTCTTCGATTGAAAACTGTGTTTCAACAATTATGTTGAAGATTCATCCCCTTGTGTAACTGACTTTCCTTCATTTTCTGTACAGCTGAGACAATTTGTAATGTTACCGTTAGTTCTTATTAGTTGTTGCATACATAAATATCAGAATAGTGGATTTCATTCAAGATATTATGTTATGAATACCCGAAAACTCACTTAAAAAACCGCAAAAATTGATGTAAAAAATATTATTTGTGAACTGATGCTGTTTTGCTGTTCTCAGCTTGATTTGATGATATATTTCTTTGATGGAAGATCTGTTTAAGAATAAAATATTTTTCGGTCTTTTTTATGTTTCTCTTTAAATTTTGCTCTTGATAAGAAGGCACAATTATCACTCTTTACGAAGGAGATACTTGCAACTTTCGCTCTTATGGGAAATAAAAGTCTAGAAGAATATTCAGAGAGAGAGAAAGAAAGAGATAGAAAGAAAGAAAGAAAGAGAGAGATAGAAAGAAAGAAAGAAAGAGAGAGATAGAAAGAAAGAAAGAGAGAGAGAGAGAAAGAAAGAAAGAAAGAGATATAGAAAGAAAGAAAGAAAGAAAGAAAGAGATAGAAAGAAAACAAATATTGAGAGAGATAGAAAGAAAGAAAGAGAGAGAGATAGAAAGAAAGAAAGAGATAGATAGAAAGAAAGAAAGAGAGAGAGAGAAAGAGAGAGAGAGAGATAGAAAGAAAGAAAGAAAAGAGAAGAAAGAAAGAGAGATAGAAAGAAAGAGAGAGAAAGAAAGAAAGAGAGAGAGAGAGATAGAAAGAGAGAGAGAGAAAGAAAGAGATAGATAGAAAGAAAGAAAGAGAGAGAGAGTATGAATACTGCTTATTAACAGACTCTCTGTGATGATGAAAACGTTTAAAGAATGTGATTTTTAAGTAATACTTTTTAGAGTGCAATAAATCTGTTAAATATAATCTTTTACGTCCCATTAGATTTGTGCGAAATTTCTTTCAAATGCAGGTCTCTGTAGTAGTAACAAATAAATCAGTGAGCACAACAAGATAATAGAATCGTCCGACGAGTAAACTTGCACTTTTTATACTTTTTTAAATGTCCCATTGAACTAATTAAATATCTCATAGAATAAAAGGAAATATCTTCATGTATATTTTTTAAACAAATATAATTTCATTTCTTTGTGCTGGTTCTGAAGGAGCTTTCTATTTTTAATGCTGATGAAGTAATGAAATATTTGAAAGAAATAGGCTTACGTAATATTCATCGATAGCATAGAAATTAGCCTTAATATTAAATCTCCGGAGGTGGAGCGAGCGTTGCTTGGATGCCTAAACCTTGGCAAATCTTGAAAATTGTTTCGGATTGCACCAGAGGAATGAATTCTTGCAATTCGCGTTTGCTTTGTCTTTTGCTGACGAAGAAAGGCGGCTCCATCAATGGATCAAATTTAGATGGTAATCCTAGAGCTTCACATATTTTGTGTACATTGTAAGATCGGACCACAGGAATCTTTTTAGTACTCTTCAATTTCCCATACTTGGTACTAGTTTCGTATTTCCGTTTTGGTATCCAGACTTTTCTTTGCTCAACTGGAGCCAACTGAACCTTTATCTCCAAGCCTTGGCACATCTTATAGATGGCACAGGAGTGCACCATCGGGATTTTCTTTATCTCAGTAGTCAGTTTTTCATCCAAAATTTGATTTTTATTTTGTAATCTTGCGTTTACAGCTACTTTACGTGTGAAATAGTATTTGACGAATTCAATAAAGGAAACGTAAACGATAATCCCGACGAAAGAGAGTTGACCGCTTTGTATGAACGTAAACAAAGCGCAAGCTAATAAAAACAAGATGACGTCAAGTATGAAAATAATATCCATAGTTGTGCCGTAATGACTGCAAATGTATGATATAAATATATGGAAAAATTCTGAAATAGCACTATATTCAAAAAACCACTTTATTCGCAAAAAAAACTTCGATACTAAATAATCGTTGATACGTCAATTGTTTTCTTTTTCTACATTGTTATTTAGTTTTTCCTATTGAGTAGTGTTGTAGCAAAAATTGAACGAAAAAAAAATAGTTGTTTTAAACAATGTATCTTTGTTACTTCAGTCCTGATTGTTTTAAAACAGATTTCCACAATTAGCATATATATACATGTACAATTGTAGACACACACACATATTTATAAGAGTAATTTATTTAAAAACCTTAACAAATTTCTTTTTCTCGTCTAACTTTTATTTTTCCACATTTATATTTGCGCATAAAATTAAACAGTGAATAATTTCTCATTACAAATGATTCAACCTTCAGTTCCCTTACATTATCTGAAGAATTTTTGCGCATATAATTATGTGTGTTATAATTTAATATTTATTGTTTCTGAATAGCGATTTTTAAAAATTGTAAAATCTTTTTCATAAATATTAATGAAAAAGTATTAAGTATAAATCAAATGAACGGAACAATTTTATTTGTTTCATGACCCAATACGATAGAAATTTTTTAAAACGTTAAAAAGAGTTTGTAATATATATATAGTCTAGATATATAATATAAATGCGAACGTTTGTGAGGATGTTTGGCCGTCTTTCACGCAAAGACAACTGAAAGGATTTTAATGAAACTTTACAGTAATATAGCTTGTACATCAGAATAACACATATGTTATAATTTATAAAGGTATTGTGTGAAGTGTCCAAAATATAATGATATTTGTCAAGTAAGAAGGAAAAATTTCTGTCATCTGTAAGCAATTCTGGCGTGCGCTGCAAAAACGCCCACGACAGTATATATCTATCTTTTGTTTGTGAAGAAACCCTTTTTGTTTTGGCTACGCAAGACACCAGCTTCTAATTTATTCCTGTGATCACCATAATCCCTAATTTTTTTTTATTTCAGAATAAAACTAAGTTTTGAAGGGAGAGGTTGTTATAAATCTCTTTTTGAATGTTTTTTTTTATGATTTTATTATGCACATTTGGTAGTAAGAAATTGATCTTTTTTCAAAATAAATGCTTTTATCGGTTCTAGTACTTAAGTAAATAAACTTTCTCTTTCACACTACATCATTTGGATAAATTTTAAAAATTTGTTTGTGGTTAGTAGTTAATTATAACGCTATAATTTTAATTGGATAGGCATATATTGCATTTTTAAGAATAAAAATAATTATAACTACTGTACTGTATTTTTTGGATTGAGTGAGTGAATATTAACGTGGCACTGTTCAGCTACATGAGGGCTTTTGGCATCGGACCACGTAATTTTGAACCATAGTCAAGTGACGTGGACGACACCTAATATTAATATATTACACTTTCAAATATAAATTATTTACACTATTTTAAGCGTTCATTACACAAAACTTTTAACAATGTGTTATTTTTGCTGAGCAGAGATCAGCTTAGGGAGGTATTTTTAAAAATCAACCCTCAAGAGTGTTACAGGGAGTTATATTAAAAAAATAATTAAAAAAATTCCCTTTTATCAGCTATTAGATCTACATACTTAAAATTTAACAAAGGTATTTTTTCCCCTTTTTCTTTGATTTGAAATTCACGCAAAATTAACTCATAAAGAACTTCTTTATCCTTCAATCTGTGTTGTTTAATTTTTCAGTTCACCTGTGCGAAGAACGGGTATACTAGTTAGTGTATATATATATATATATATATATATATATATATATATATATATATATATATATATATATATATATATATATATATATACCTAATACTAGCCGAATTGTACATATATTCAGTATTTGTAAATTTATATTTTCGTAAATATGTTTTATAGAGTAAAATTACATACATATATTTTAATAATAGTATCGAGAAATTCTTTAAGAAATTTAAAAACTATTATTTTTACCATTTACAAAATAAATATTTAAAAATTGCTTCAAAGAGTTCTTGAATGGAATAATAACGATTGACTTTTGACTTAGAAATTTCATACATCAAATTTATAAAACCCTTTAGAAATTGTTAATTGAGAAAACATTAGAAGTTATAAAGATACTCACGTATTACCACAACCTTTGGTTTTATAAAATGAAGCACATGGTTGCCAGAATTCAGTGTGTATGGCATAGGAAATCGGGGTTACCAGTTTGGCGAATTATTATAAGTTGGTGATTGTTGCGAAAATACGTAAGTACCGTTTTAAGTGATGAAAAATAAAGTATACTTTTTTACAAAAATTAAAAAAAAAATAAACCTGATAAGAGAGAATGCTTTTAAAAGGATATTAACTAAAACACACATTTCACTTTTATTACTCAGTTTGAATGATTTGAAGTACTCAAATTTCAAAACTATAATTCTTTAGTATGAAATATTTTTCTTCAAAAAGAAAAAAGAAGTTTAAATAATATTGCTAGGTTTATCAAGGTTCGAGGATAAACAGTCACTCTAAACAGTCACAAAGAAAAATAATAGTTCTTTTAGAGCGATGCGAATTTATTATCGAAAATCCATTTCTTTAAATACAGGATTCCGCAGCAATGTTCACAAAGTAAATCTCCGAAGGTCTTCACACTTTCAATAGCAATCAAACACAATTATTAGTGTTTACAATACACGTATGTAAAAGATTATTCACAAGCACAGCCGAGTTAATCGCTAGTCTAAACAATACTCACTAATAGCTGGTTGAAACAAGACCGACTCGTTACGGCGAGCATAGCTCTATTTATAGACCCGGCGGAAACTTTCAGAAAGATCCGCATGCGTCATAGAGGGTGAAATTAGTAGGTTTCGCAACAAATTTCTAGATGAATCCAGAGGGTCTCAAAATCGTCCCCATGGTCGCTAATATCGCCAAATTGGTCACAAAATATGCCAACTTGGCTGTATCATCAAGTTCCCATTAAACACCATTATAACGTAAGGTACAGAGTTGCTTGTGAATATTACAATTTTAACATAAAATAAACATAACATAGAGTAATAAAAATGCATTACACATCCAAATACAAATTATTTACTCAAAATTCGTAACAATACATAAAAATTTCCGATTTTCACAATTTTTTCCTTACTAAATTGAATTTGGATAAAAAAAAACCTTTTACCTCCAAAAGGATAAATATAATCAGAAAATGTGATTATAGCAATAAAATGACAAAAAATAAAATCTAAGTCACACCAAAGAGAAGAATCTAGAATAATATTTTACTTGTATATAGCTCTGACCTCTCTACAGAGGCTCAACTAGAATTTTTGAAAAATTCACATTATTTTCAGAGTTACCACCAATTAAAATAATTATTGGCGTTTTTTTCTTAAAATTGCTCCCCTCTGTTGTCGTAAAATATGAATATAAACCCACTTCTAAGTTATATATTTCAAAAATTCTAGTTGAGCCTCTGAACAGAGGTCTGAGCTATATACAGGCAAAATATTATTCTAATAGAAGCATTTTTCACAAAAGGAGAACATTTGGAAAAAAATTATTCTAAGTTAATTTTTTGCCAAAATATTGTATTTAAATAAATTTTTTTGTCAAAATGTCATTAAAACAATTTTATGCATACATTCTAATCTAAGTGACACTAAATATCATGAAAATTATTCATTTATGCGCGTTTGAAAATCACGGTTCCGAACGTTGTCGGATACCTTAATGCATTCTTTATTCATTTTACTATCGTGATACACTGTACCAAATAAGATGTTATGATTAAATTTCCTTTTTCCCTTTCTCCATTCTTTTGTATGCTCATTAGAATCAAAAATGGGAAGTTGGCTCTCATGTGCTTACATCATATGATTCCAATAAAATATTAGCTCCATCATCATTGACTTTGGTGAACCTAAGTTTTAATTTTCTATTCCTTGGATTCATACAAACTTCTTACAGAATGTCCTTTTAAGATATCCAACCACCCTAAAATCATGATTTCTTTATGATTTTATTTTATAGGCCATCTTATTAGCTTCATAAAAATACTAAATTTTTTATTTTACACTCACTAGAACAAAGACTAGGAGTGTTTTAGTAAAATCAGATGCCTTAACTTTACATCAGATGTCAAACTTTAAAATGCGTTTTTCTCGAAATGTGTGTTTTATTTTTCGGAAAGCTCAAACGGGGACAGCGATTGCTCGAAAAGTGTTTAAAATAATTTGCTGAAATTTTTTGTGTGTATGTTCTGAAAGACAGTAGAAATGTTTTAACCTTCAGATTTATCAATTCCTGTTTTATTACAAAATTTACAGTTCTTTACGTGAATATATAATCACTGTTTTTGTAAACAATTTCACATAACTAAGATAAAGTGCTCTAGTTTTAGTAAAAATTAAAATATCTCTTATCCTGAAGGTTATTTCAAAAACGAATAACATAGCAACACATCAGAATTGAAAATTTGTTCATGAACTTTCGGTACAGAGCGGGCCCCATTTATATAATTTTTTTGTCAATTTTTATCCATTTTTTCCCATTTTAGCAGTAATGATTTATTTTGCTGTTCTTAATTTTAGCCTTTTTTCTTAAAATGTACTAAATAAATTTAAAAACCACTAAAAAATCTCTATATCTCTATTTTCTTTTTAAAAAATTGCCCCAAGTAGTCGGATACCACCTTAATAGATTCCTGGGCAATGAATAATAATTGTTAATTTTTCTTTCAGGTTGAAAGGATTGCTATAAACTTCTCACCAAAACGAAAGGTAGAAAAAGAAAATCCATTAGTTCGAAACATTGATCGTCGGAGTGGCCTGAGAAAAAAAACTCAAGACGGAGACAAAACTAGAAGAGGGAACTCATTGGTTTGATGATTATTGGACTAATTTCGATCGAGAGATTTCAAAAATAACCAATACAAGTGTTGCAAAAATTATGAAGAATGAAGAAGTAGAAGCTGTGAGGGAATCCCACGGTGATGCGTTGGGCATTCATGAAAGGACTTTTGATGATAATAAGCTCTCAACCTTTTTGCCTGATCAGAGGGACAAAAGAGTTTCGAAAGCAAGGGAATGGTCGAGTGCCTCCTTTACTGGAAGTGTCAAGCGTGTCACGCCGAAAATATCAAGACCATCTAGAAATGAAAATACTACAGTTGTCGAAATTCATAATGAAGAAGGACCACTTCAAATAAAACCATCTGTTACAAAGAAGAGACACACAGGGCTGTTTCAGTTCAAGAACTAGCCCTGCATTTATTATGGACCTGAAACTATAGAAGTTCTTGAATCCATTGAAATACCTGAAAGAGAGCCGGAAAAAGATAGAACTTTCAAAAATATTTCGAACAATACAGAGAACTTAAATAGGAATGCTACTTTATCTGACTCTACAAAAGATACAAGGCATATAAATAATAAAAATTCAAAGGAATTACGCAGAGAAAAAAGTGACAGTGACCCTTCAACTGTAGAACAACTTCCGTTGATACAAAAAAGCAAATATGTAACTTCGGAAAATGATCCACGTACGAGAATGTTAACTCCAAAAGAACGGCCTTTGACCCAAAATGACATTGAGTTTTCTGAAGTTATGTCATCTGTTAAAAAAACTAAGAAAAGAGAATTGAAAATAATTTCAGATTAGTATAGTGATTCAAGTTCGGAAGTATTTCGTTCAGTGGCAGATGTATCAAAAAGCAGAAGACACTCTTCCGTTGCAACCCTGCCAGTTAGAGAATCCACACAAATGGAAAGATCTTTATCAAATGTAAATAAAACTTTAAATATTTCTGTAAAGAAGTTCCAAAGGCATAAAGCATCTACTCCTAAAAATGAGGTTTTGTATGCTAAATCTGCCAAACAATCATTGATTAAAAAAACAGAGAGATTGTAGATACTAGTAGTGAGTTCAGCTCTGAAAAATCATCATCTGATGAAGAAGTGTCTAGAATTAAAAGTGATTCTTCTGCCGTGGAAAGACAGATGGACGAGACACAAGTGTATGGAAATATAACTCAATCCAATATTGACTATTTTCGAAACTGGATTTCTTCTGAATTCATGGAAGGAAGCACTACAAAGAATTTGTCAAAATAAGAAGCAGTACAAAATCATTTAAATGTAAAACAAGCATTGTAAAATTAAAAATGAAATTAATAACATCACAGCAAAAAGTCCTGTTGTGAATCATTGTGAAGTATTCCTGCGAGTTAACTTATATCATTCAGTATTAAATCAATATATTCTGTAGAAAATTTCAAATAATTTCAAATAAAAATCGAGAGATTCATAAATAATGTTAAATTTAAAACATCAATTTCCAGACATAGTTCAAGGAATAAATATCAATAAAATAGCGAAAAGTAAACGTTTAAAAGCATTAAAAATTTTTGTTCATAACCAGATTATTTTTACACTAAAAACACAATTTTCTAGATTTATTCTGGCTGTCACTAATAGGTTCTGGTTGATATCAAATAGAAAAAAAATTTATTGAAAAATGTACAATCCAAGTCTAACAAATGAAAAATTAATTGAAATTTACAAGACAAGAATTAAAAGAAATTTATTATAAGCATTACAAAACCCCAAGCAATTATTCAATCGAATTTCATAGCCAAATAAATAAATAACTGGAATGCTGTCCATTTGTTATTCTTTCCAAAAATAAAATAACAAAACTAAGAAATAAACAGAAAATTTTTACTTATTACTTCATTTATATCATAGTTTTATTTATTTAATACGTATTTTCCCGAACTTATATATTTACAATATAAATTTGAAAATTATTTTTTAGAGACTTTTTGAGAGTATTATAGTTTTAACACAGATAAAAAAAACATTACAAAATAAGAATATAAATGTCAATTAATAGAATAATGATTACCATTAGTAAATCAATATAATATATTATAAAATAAATAATTATCATTAACAATATTAATCACAACTGTTGGGCTAAAAAGAATTATCAAAGCCAGTACTACATTTTCTGGACTTCCATATCATAATGAAATGTATACAATATTTAATATTTTTTCTCTGATTCTTTAATTCCAAAAAATCTGCAACCACGTTCCCTATTTTACAGTTCAACAATCTTTACTAAATTCAACATATCACTATTTTCTCTAAGCATGGCATTAAATGAGCATTCATGTAAAGCATTGCAAATTTCTACATGTAAATGAATTGTAAAAACAATAATACTTACATAATGACCAAAATTAGATTTATGAGAGTTCTGAATAAGTACTATAACTCATACTAAATGATATACATAATTTATCTTATTAATGTGGTCTTTTGTTTTTACAAACTGAAATAAAAACAGATTTCATTAAAAAAAGCTTTTATTCTAAACTGATATCAATTTAAGGGAATGAAACAGATTATATATAAATGAAAAATTTTTAAGATTCTATTCAAGAATGAAGAAAATCAGAATTTTAACGGTAACAAAACTGGTATGTTAAACTTGAAGAGCTATTTTAAAAAAATACATAAGCCTGATGTGTAGATCAGGGTGCCTCTTTTATTTGGTAATGTTTTCTAGACATCAAAATGAGATTTCATTCTGGTTTAATGTTTACTTCAATAAGCCAGATACAACCAAATGCAGACATTCTGATTGAATGGGAACTTATTGTGGGACTTGTTTCTTATTCATTATTTAAAACGGACAGATGT
This sequence comes from Trichonephila clavipes, assembly GCA_019973935.1. NCBI lineage: Eukaryota > Metazoa > Arthropoda > Arachnida > Araneae > Nephilidae > Trichonephila > Trichonephila clavipes. Next base: position 21,516 of record BMAU01003269.1, on the reverse strand, counting down.
TTTTAAAAGAGAAAAGCCACTCTCTTTTTCAATTCCTACTATATATTATAGCTCACTCTATATATATTTATCTTGCTCAAATTTTCAATTGTTAGAAAAATACTTTCTATTAATCCTATCAAGTTCAAATAAATTTTTTAAAACTTGCACTGGATGACACTAGATGTTAACAGTTTTTTTTTCAAATATTAATTCACTAATTAAATTAAAGGTTTTCGACGCCAATTTAGATTCCTCTCCATTGTTGTAACTTAAAACACTGACTAAAATTGGTGTCGAAAACCAGTTTTTCCGCCAAACCAGGTGTGCATTGTTACAACAATGCAGACAAATCATGCTACTATTTCTACTATTGGTTCACTCTCTCCCTATATATATACACTGCTCAAAACAATTAGGGGAGCACATGGTTTTAACAAAAGTAAGCAAAGATGTATACCAATAAGTAACATAAAATGAATCATCCATAATGTAAAGCCTACCAGGAAACGGAAGAAGAAAACTTTATATGCAAATCAAAGTTCATGACGTCAAAAACCAAAAAAAGGAGATAAGGGCAGAAATCGGGATGTTGCAGAAACGTCTGTTTTATTGCCGTAACTGTGAAATTCGATTGCGCAGTATTTTTTTTTTTTTTTTTGAGACAAGGTTACTTGAGAATGTCTCAACAATGTGATTTACCGGAATCCATGGCATGGCGTGTTATAGGCAGACTGGAATCCGGGCAAACACAAGGTAGTGTCGCGGACGCTGTTGGAGTCGCCAGAAGTGTTGTTGCAAGGCTGTGGAATCGATTCCAAGAAACAGGAAATGTTAGACGTTGACCAGGGACAGGTCAGCCACGCGCCCCTACATAAACTGATGACCGGTATATACAGTTAACAGCCCGTCGAAATAGAACAGAGAATGCTACGCAGCTGCAAAGACAGTTGCTCTTGGCAACAGGACGAAGGGTGTCCAGCCAAACAGTACGTAATCGGCTTCATGAGGGAGGGCTCTATGCACGTAGGCCAATGGTCTGCATTCCGTTGACCCCACGCCACCGTGTGGCCCGAAGAAGATGGGCTGCTGAACATCGAGATTGGGAGCAACATGATTGGAGCCAAGTGCTGTTTACAGACGAGTCCCGATTCAGTCTAGAGTGTGACACCCGATGTGTTCTTGTATGGAGGGACAGGGGCACTCGAAATAACCCGCATTCGTTCGTGAAAGGTTACAATACAGAAGAGCTGGTTGGATGGTATGGGGTGGAATCAGCATAGGCGGACATACGGACCTGCATATCATTCAGAATGGCACTTTGATGGGCCGAAGGTATGCAGACGAGATACTTCGACCTCATGTCATCCCTTACGCTGGAGCCATTGGAGATTCCTTTGTTTTCCAGGATGATAATGCCCGACCGCATAGAGCTCGTCTGGTGGAGAACATGCTTGAAGCTGAAACAATACAGCTTATGGAATGGCCAGTGTGCTCTCCTGACCTGAATCCAATCGAGTATGTTTGGTACATGCTCGGACGACGCATTGCTGCATGACCAAGGCCGCCTGCTACTGTCCGAGACTTGGAGAATCCACTTCTTGAGGAGTGGAATAGTATTCCCCAAAGTCTCATCGATAACCTCATTGCATCCATGGCAAACAGGTGTGCAGCAGTCTTAGCTGTTCGAGGAGACCACACGCCCTATTAAAATTCATGCATCATGTCTAAACAGTACCTTTTTTTATCGTTTACATGTAACCAAATTGTTGCCCTAAATCATCTTTTCACCTTTTTTCCATATTTTCAAAGAATTAAAGCTTAATTCCAAATTTTTTTTACGCCTTTTTTCTGTATTGTGCATTGATACGCGTGTACTATGCATTGTATGCCAATACTTAGCTGTCTCACACGGTTTTCTTCATTTTTGCTTGCTCCCCTAATTGTTTTGAGCAGTGTATATATATAAATATATCTTGTTCAAATTTTCAATCGTTAATAAAATACTATCCATTCAAAGTAGGAATTGGCTTAATTTTTTTAATATTACTTGTTATATAAAAGATTTCACTGCTCTTGTTGAAAATCTCTATAAACATTTGATATATTCATTGCAAATTTATATCCCTTTTTCATTTTTTGAGTCATTTTGGAATGTAAGGAAAAAAATATCCATAACATGATGCATTGCTAAAGGTTTGATTTTAATTATTATATATCCAGTTTACGAAAACGACACAGTCTTGGAGTAAATTAAAAGTCAATTTCTTATTTAAGATTCTATTCTAAACTTCAGGTATCAAATGGGAAAATAAATTAAAAAGCAGCAATTTAATAAGTGGTATTAGATCTTTCTCAATGATCTCAAAAAGGCTAATTTTACCTGGGTAGAATTAAAATTGTAACAGAAAGTAATTCTTCATTTTTTTTATAAATTCATATTAATTCTCATTTTTGTACATTAGAACTTCTCCTTAAATCACTTAATTTCCAAAATTTTCTTTCATGTACTTTGAAATTTGTATTTTACAATGTTAATATTTTGTTTAGAATTTCCTGCTTTGCTATCTGTATGCAACTCAAAATTCATATTGATAGTCTAGTGACTGCTAAAAGAAGTTCCCCAAAAAATTGCCAATTCTCCAAGGGACACATTAATCTACACTTTAACCAAAAGAACAATATTAAAGGTCAGAAAATTAACGAAGAAAAAATGAATTAAAAATTCAAAAGAAAGGGTCTAACAAAAATATTTTAAGAAAACTCCCCAGAATGATATATGTATTTCTAAGAAATGGCAAGGATAAAAAAAACTGAAATGTGAGAAAGATGCAAAAAACTTCAGTTTCCCATATACAAACATAAATTATTCAAGGAATCTGCCTATGTTTGGGGACAAATTTTCAAAAAATGCCATGCCAAAAGAAATTTTATGTTATTTTGTAGATGTTTATGACTTAAATTAATGAAGATATCAATCAGGAAATTATATAGCAATTTAAGTTTATTAGAATGAAGATTTTAGGTAACATTTGATGAAAATTATATTGAATTTTGAAACAATCTACATGGAATTCACAGACATGTATGCTATGAAAATCTCAAAAAAATTCCATTAATCTAACTATAATGGTTTTAATGTCCTGCTAAGGAATGATTAAAGATATACTAGCTGTGTTGACGTTTTCGTTGCCTTTGATTCCAATAAAAAATTATGAAATTTTTTAAAGTTTTAATGGGGATTAATAGATGTGGTGAACATTTGGGATAATACAAGGACTCTAAGAATCTGTGAAGACAAAATTATTTCAACATGAGACAAATTCTAATTCTTTTTTATAACAGTAGGTAACTCTGCAGTAAAATAGAACATGTAGGAGGAAGCTCAAAGGCATATTATTGGTCATTTAGATAAGAGACACCAGAATGATTTGTTGTCTTGGAACCATTAGTGTAAATTTGGGTAAAATTATTAACCAAGTCATTAAAAGCTGCTTGTAAGCACTACCAGCTGTGTTTATTGTGGCAAATTTTGATGATTTTTAAAGTAGAAAGTGTGATCATACCAATGAGTAAAGTCTTGTTTTTTTCTTTAAATACAGAAGTATTGCAAATCTTATAGCCATGGATAAATTTGTAACTTTTCTGTGAAATGGTAAAATGGGTAATTTTCTGGTGTAATAGTCTTTCTAAAATTTTTTGTCTGTAAATGATAAAATAATTTATGATATTCTAAAAAATATTGAACCAACAAAAGTCATCACCTTAAGTTAACATATAGTTCAAAACAATCTAAACAGTAGATACAAGTTGTTCAAAATGCTCCCAACAGGAATGGCTCCAGTAGTTTTGCCGCCCCGTACAAAAATGGAAAATGCCACTCCTCTCTCCTATGCCGGCCCTCTTTATCTCTCTATATTAAACCTAAAAATTGAGATTCACCAACTATGTCAATTCAAATGATATAATTTCCAGGATCAGGCTGTTTTTTCTTTTGTCTACAAAATTGCATACACAGTTTTTTTACAGAGAAGTTAAAACATTTCATTTGTCCAATTTTTAATTTTAGGTGTCTGTTGAAGTTTTTAAATATTTTTCCACGCATGAAATTTGATGGTTGTTGACATATCATGAGATATTGATGTATCCACCACAATTTTTATTGCTTCCTGGGGTTATTAGAAGTTTTAACAGATAAATTAATTCTTTCAATTAATATATTAACTGTGTCATTATTGTTTAAATGTCCAGTTTCATAAATGTATCTCTTGCAATATGGGAACAATTCTGTTGATTTAAAGTTTGAGAGAATTATTATAATTGGGAAAGTGTACTGATGTATGCATAGTATTTAATGAGTCCAGAAAGGTAAAAGAGAAGCTGAGAAAATTACCAAGTCCATTGAATGAAATGTCATTGCAGGTTAGTGGAAATGTGTTTTTATGATTGTTAAAAGGCAAAGGTTATCCGAAATAATCCTTTTGATTTGTCTACCTCTTGGGTTGTTTTCAATTTCATGAAGTAAGCTGTGGCCATTTAAATCTCTGAGGGATATAAAAGGCTCTGGAATTTGAAGTAGGTAATAGATGCTTGTATAAAACATAGATAACTGTAAGTGTTTAAATATGAATTCGGACAGTAATGGCTTGATGTTCGGTTTGCAATTGGTTTCAAATGATCAATAAATCATGGGATATAAACAAAGCAACATCTTCACTTGCTTTCAGAATATTAACATTTTATCGTTGTCATTCCCCCAAGATGCATTTTTTGACACTTTTCATTGGACTAGCAAAGCGATTTTTTTAAATAATGCAGAAATTATACCATTTAGATGCTGTCCTTGTAACATTATTATGTTGAAAAAATTTAAGAGAATTGATGCCAACAATTAATTGTGTAACTCAAATATTTAATTTTTCATTGCTTTATAATGTTAATTATTTCATTATGCAATAGAATTTAAAAGCATAAGTTATACACTGAGAATTATATTCTTTGAAAAAAATGGTTAATAACTTTTAATTAGAGTTTACACAAAAGTAATTCTCTATGCTTGCAGTAATCTTGAACTCTCTCACAAATTAATGTATATCACACAATTTTGGTACACATGGATATAAAGCATAGTAGTATTTATTAGTGCTTCAAAAGAATATATTAATTTTTTAAATACATATACATTTGAATGAATTTCGCATTTTTTGAAAAAGTTGTGCACAGTAAAAATTATGCAAATTTCAAAGAAAGTAAAAATTAGTTTAAAGACATCCAATATCTTTATCAATAAAAGTAATTTACATCGGTTAAGATGGTTGACGTTGCTGAGGTGGTTGATATAATTTTGCAGAAGGCCTATGATCTTGTCGAGATGCTCTTTGTCTTTCTTGATTTCCATGCCTTTGGCCCTGACTCCTGTTAGAGTTATGATGAAATTCTGAGATAGGTGGGAAATCCTGATTACTATCATAATGACTTGGTCGAAATGAAATTGGACCTACATCCTATGTTAAAAATTAAAATAAATCTATCTTATTCTGCTATATACATATATATTATTTTCAGAAGACATTATTGACTGCTTTAGAATAAAGACTTATACACACAATTTTATAGAAATTTCGGACTTCTGCGCCAAAAAAAAAATGAAAGCAATCAGAATAGAATAGACTTCTGCACAAATGAAAGATCATTTGCAGGCAAAAGGGGAAATTACTCTTACAATAATAATAAAGGAATAGGAGTAACATTATTTTTGTCATTAATGTTGCTAATAGTTCCCAAGACATCACGATGAGTAAGTGAATCACTTTTCTATTTTATATATATAGTGTAATGACTTTGCACAGCTCTGAGTTACAACTATTTACTTTTAACACTTAATCTGAAGTTATCACATCACAAAGAATTAGAATTAAGATGGGTAGCTTCCATCACAGATTCTCCACTGAGTCGGGAGAGTTCGTAGGTCCAAAAACGGATTCCGCAGACTTCGCGGTTTTCCTAGTTCGTTTCGCGGAAGGCACCTCACTAGGGCTCCCTCAAAAAATCAGTCTCTTCGCGGGAGGAGCTTCACAACCGCTCTCCCTAAAAAAACTCTTATAGCTGCGAGGGCTCACACCAGCACCCTCCAAAAAACAATATTTTTTTCCCCTCCTCTCTCTGACCCACTCACTTCCCTTATATATCCACAGATGTTTTTTCCTTTTCCGCCCCTATCGGACTCGGCTCTTTTGAACTTTTGTCACTCAAGCGCTCCCATCCGTTTCGACACATTCCAGCTCAACCCCCACGGGCTCCGATGTCTGGGTACACATTGTGTTTCAAGACACGCTGCCGTCAATGGATTGGGAGCAAACAAAACACATTGTTGATGCGTCTCTTGTGACGCCGAGGACCAAGTTACGAACTTCCTTTCCAGGAATTAATGAATAGACTGGAATTTCCGCAACTTTGGCGGCAAGGGCGAGGTGTCCATAGTAATTGAGGGGAAGTGATCGGCTTCGTCACAATAGATAAATTATCATACGATGGATCGTCTTTTTTTGGAGCAAACCAATGTATTCTGGAGCTATCTAATAATTAGAACAGATTCAATAAAAAACACATTAAAAACCCACAAATTCATAGTTCATATGGCAATACCAACACATAGCCATAATGTTGCCTTAAATCAATGAAATCAATCAGCCCACTCTGAATGATCACTGTTGCTTCTCTGTCATGGTTTGTAGAACTTCCTCGAGAAATGTTCACAGTCTAAATCTTTCTGAATTTTTCCAGATTTAAATTCTTGAATTTTGATAAGTATATTCCTTTTCAAGGAGTAGCAATCCAATAAAAATGGATTATGTTAAAATCAACTCCCAAGGGCATTGCCAGGGTTTAAGGGGCATTACAGATGAAAATATTCCAGTTTTTGAAATTTGGCAAGCATGTTTATTTTGTCAAGTAGGAAGTTACAGGGGCATAAAAGATAATTCTACTTCAATTTTAGATATTCAGGCCCTGCCCTTCATATAACCAATAGTTAAGTTGTATAAGAGTTCTTTTCACTACAATTAAATGCTTAATACTGGAATTTAGATATCAGTAACTAAAAAAAAAACAGTATATATTCATAGAACATTATGAAATACCCTGCAAACCAGGTGGGTTATGGCTAGTATATACATTATGTTTTATCTTATAAAAAGTTAAGAAAGTATTCTTTAAAATAAAATTCAAATAAATGACATAACATAATTATGTTAAACATATAAAAAAACTATTTTTGTTTGAAATTATATTAGAAATTACACAAGTGACAATAAAAGTCTAAAAAGAGAAAGTTAAATTCAATTTAAAAAACTATATTGCAATACAAATTTTGCTTCTGTTGAAATTTCATAAACCTAAAATACATTTAAAAACAATATAATTCTATTTATAAATCTTTTCTCATTATTTACTCTAAACATCCACAAAGAAGTATTTCATTGCAAATTAAATTATGTATGAAAAATTATAGTTCAAATAATACTTTTTTTTAGCATATGCAATGAATTTTAACAAGCAGAGTTAAGACAATTGCTTTGTACTTAGAGAATTTAATTTTACTAACCCATCCAGAATTTGACTGTAATTGTTGAACATCATCCACTAATACTTCTTCATAATTTCCATATTCTAAGAAATGAACAACACATGTTTTGCCTTCTTGTCCAACTGCATGAATAACAGCCCGATAAAACTAAAGAAAATTTTTTAAAATCACATTGAAAAATTAATATATAATAATAGTTCACAACTTATGTACAATTACTTTAATTGGTTAGATGTTTAAAAATTACAATAAAACTTAGTATATAAACTAAATTATAAATATTTAAAGAATTACTAAGAAAAATAAGAATAATACAAATTAATTTTTTATATATTGATCAAGTTTTCATATTTCTAACATATTAAATTACTACAATAGTTGCATGCATCTCGTTTCAAAACATTAAAAAAAATAATAAAATGGGCAAATTTGGAAATATATTGATCAAATTTAATACTATTATTCATGGGAGCATCTGCTTCAAACATATTTTTTCTTAAAATGAACAGAGTTTTAAATTTTATGACTCATTTATTAAGACTAATTATTCAAACTTATTTTAATACAGAGTTAGAGTTTTAGGCCAGAATTTAATTAAGGATTGAGATCTTGATAGATTATAGATACATCATTAAACACATCAAACAAAAATTCTACAGAAACCTCAATAGCTATCAACTTTTGTAAAGTAAATAATTCTACTTAAGAATAAACAACAAAAGTTAAGCATGGTAATATCATGTAGTCTAAAAATGTTGTATAATTACATAAAAAAAATTGGCTAGGGTAAAAATTTTAAATTAAGAGATATTTTTAAATGTTTTCATACCTTATTATCCTCCCAATATTTAGCCATAACTTCAACACCAGGCTTAAGAAATGGCTTAGATGCAACAAAAACTTTTCCACTATTTTGAGTATCATAACCATGCAATTTTACCTGAGAAGTTTTTTGCGTCAAATCTTCTATATCATTTGATCTTCTGTCATAATTATAATTTCTATCATTATTTGCTTGATGTCTATCATTATTTGATCTTTGAAATCTTCGAGATGAATTTCCATTATCTGTAGTTTCACGATAAGAATTACCAAAGGTTTTCTGATGATAAGTTCTCTGATTTCTATCATTATGATATCCACTTGCATTAAATTTATTCTTTTGATCCAATCTTTTATCTTTTGTAAATTGTTGTCCATGATTAGAAGTCCCATCTTGTGACTGGGTTCTGCTTGTTTCATGATTTGACCAAGATCTATTATCTTTTCTTGGAGATTGATTATTTTCATATTCATTATTGCTTCGAGCAGGTCTATTATATCCAGCTGATTCATTAAAATTATATGAATGTGGCACAGATTCTGATTTGGTATTCATAGGTTTCTGGGGAAAGAATTTTAAAATCTATTAAAAATTTGCTTTTAAATGTATAGTTGCAATATATGAAAAAGTTTACAATGTCGGAAACACTTAACATGTGTAAAAAATTCAATAATAAATGATCATTCCAAAAATTTTAAAAAAATGTTAGCATGATTATTGATAAAAGCTCTGTTGAATATATATATTCTTAAAATGTTGAACTCCTATTTATGATATTTTGATTCTTTAAATATAAAACCAACAAAAAGATAAAATTATCAAAGGGAAGCATTACAAACAGCATAAATAACGGATTGATTGAATAAACGTCGCACTGTTCAGCTACACGAGGGCTTTTGGCGACGGACCACGTAATTTTGAACCATGGTCAAGTGACGTGGAGCTGACACCCCCTCTCCTAACTACCACACCAACGGGAGGACTATTCAGCTCTTGACAGATTTAACGTGCATCGCTGCCCTACACGGCGGGTCTTTAGTGGTACTGGGCTCGAACTTGTGACAAAGCAAGCCACGGTCTGATACCTATACCACTCGGCTACCGCGGCCACCATAAATAACGGAAATCTATTAGGAAGATCCATTTTTGTTAAAGTTTAGTGAGGATCCATTATTTCTGCATTAAACTATCAGACACTAGTATTCAAATATTTCAGAAAGCATAGTTATAACTTCATCTCTCATGAATAAAATTCTTAGCCTACAGTGATAAAAAAATTATCAATAAGTTATAAACCAAGTCTGTAATGTCTGACTACTCTTGCTTGTGGATTACTGAGTGTTTGGCACTATACTCCACATTTGCTGGGTTAGGTTGCTATTTGTAAAGGGGAGGGCGACGGAAAAGAAAAGTTCAGTTATTTTAGCATGAAGTGCTGGACTGAATTTTGTATTAAGGAAAGAGAGTTCCTTTGTTTTTTAAGCCTGACGAACTAGGCTTTGTTTTTGGTGTATTTAGAAATGACAGAATTCTGTTGTTTTGGCATGACCTACCATGTCTGGAATAATTGAAAAGTTACATAGAAAGATATTACAAAGTCTAATATTGACTAAAATTAATTTTTCTAATATATAGATGCAACAAATAAAAACTTAAGAAAAGTGGCTTTCCTACAATGATCTTAAAAAGTATAATATTTAAATGATTTATTATAGGATAATGTATTCTTGAAACATGTTATCACAAAACTTCAATTGAAATGCATTTCTATAGGTAATATTTTAATTTAAAAGGAAATTGGCCAAATTAAAACTTGAAAAGTAATTTAAATATCTTCAACAACTAAAGCAGAAAAAATTACACATCACTTAATATCTATACTTACTACATCTTTGCCACCACCAAATACTTTAGGCTTTCCTTCTTTGACTCTAGAAACTTCAGCAATATTAGCTAATCTCTGTTGCTTAAACACAGCATCTTCTTTCACTTCTTTTGGTTCTTGATCCAAAGCACGAAAACTATCTAAATAACGATGTATATATTCAGAAATATCAATTTCATATTTCTCTTTCAATAGTATTGATTGGAATTAAAATAATATTCACTTAGAAAAAAGTCAAAAGTGTTAATTTACAAAAGATTGAATTTTATGAAAGAAAAATGAAGCACACATTCATTGATAAACAAATCAAAAAATGAAAAGTTAGAGAGATTACTTGATTTAGTCTTAATTGCATTAATGGGTTTTCCAAATGGTATCCATGGAGGTGGACCTGCCCCATCTAAATTTTCTTTTGTCCGCACATGAGAAGCCAGGCGCTAGAAATAGCAAATTTCAGAAACATTGAGGAAAAAAAAAATAATTTCACCAAAGTCTTAAATTGAAAATTTTAGATATTAGGTTTCAGGTAGAAAAATAAAACAAGACAAAAGAAATACCACAGATTTTTTAAAAATAATTTATCTTGTATTTATATAAGTAATTGAAAATAAACAGATGAAATACGTAATTTAGAAATAGCATTCTCAAAACTATACATTTTTTAAATTCTTATTATGATTACACAAATACATCACACAACAGAATTTATATAAAATAGATAAGAGCTATATAATAATGAGTAACTATGTAACTAAAGGTTAGAAAAGCAGGTGGTAAAAAATGAAAAAAAATTGTGACTTAAATACATTTAATTAAGATTTGCAGCAATTGTTCACCTCTCCTTTTTGTGGATTGGTTCCATCTTACTCTGAAGCATTAGTAATCTATAATTATCTTAACTCACCCCCATCCCTATGGCTATTATGATGCGAGTATAAAACTTAAAATACAAAAACTTAACTGGCATTTTAACTGTGTTAACTTTTAAAAGCAAATAATTTAAAGTGATTGACACTGTAACAGAAGTAACTTAGTTTTGCTTTAGTCAATGTAATACTACAGCAAAAAATAAAAACTTTTCATTCTCATAGAATTAAATAAGAATTGGCTAAAATTACTTATTCCAAATTTTTCATTAGTTCTCATGTGTGTATATGTATGTATGCATCAGTTGCACACACAGGAATTTTTTCAAGGGGGTGGGGGGTCCGGGGTTGAAAGTTCACCATTCTTGTATCATGCTCCTTTTGATTTTGTCAATTTTCGGGAACAAAACATAGTAAAAAAACTAATTATTGAATAAATAATTAGCATTAATTAATGAAATTAATCATTAATAACAAATACTTAATTAAATTTTATGTATTATATACTTAGAATTATAACCAATCTGAAAAAATTCAAGGGCTTTGGGGGATGGGTCCAGACTCCCCCTTGTGTGCACCACTGGTATGCATATATACACATACATATAGACAAACAGAATATTACTAGTGGGTATATTTTGTTAAAAATTATACCTAATAAAAATTGGGATACATATTATTAGTCAAGACACTTATTTTAATTCCATAAAAATGTCTGAAACAATAACACAACTGAAAACTTATTTTAATATACTTAATACATAATAAGTTATTTTTGTAATGAAAAAACAACCATTGATATTAGAAATGGTAATTTGAAGAAAATTTTTAGATAATCTTGTAAATGTGATTTATTATTGTGCAGTTTATATCAGGAAATAGAAGTAAAAGAGAATTAATGTAAAGTTTGATTTATTAATTTTTAGTGACAAGCATAGAATTAGAGAACAAATTGTAAAAGCTCTCACCTTACATAGTTCCCATTTTTCAACCATAGGAGCAACACAGCCTCCAAGTACAGTAAACTGATTTTCACTCAAAAGCATGAAACTGTTTTGCATCATAATCTTGCCAGGTTTTAAATAAATCTTGGTTCCAGGTGGTGTATCCATGCTATACATATAAAAAGTACTTTATATACAATCATCTAATTGTTTAGGATGTAACTTTCTATTTTTGTCTTTGATAAATATAAAATAAACATAAGAAAAGATTTTTTTAAAAGTTAAAAATAGAACCCCAAAATTAAATATATTTTCATGTTAACTAATGTTTCAGGATACAAACCATTTTTTGAAAAAAATTCAGATTAAAAGAGTAAATCCTTTTATTCTTCGTTCACTTATATTTGGTCTCTTTCAGTTACATTATACACACTGTCTACTAAGAAATAATTGGACACATTAGCAAATGAAGTAACCTGCGATATATCCTGCCTACTACTGTTATGTAGTGCATGGGAAACAATGGAGTAATTTGCATGCATATTGGCACACAGTTTACAGCTCTCTGACTTCATAAGAGAGCAATAATCAATTATCACAGAAATGGTTGAAACATGAATTGCAGTAAGTTGAAGTACCTTAAATCAACTTGGTGATCTACATTTTTCACAAAAAGAAAATAATTGATGAATGTTGGAATGTAGCTTGACCCAGTAGACACACACAATTATGTATTTAAGACCAAAGCTTATATGCAGCCACACCATCTAGAACTATTTGCAAGATCCCCACTCTAATGACAGCCCACATATGCAAGAAGTTTCAACAGGCATCTAAAACTGTTACTTAGATAAATACCATTAGAAAATTAGAATATCCAATTGTGACAATTGTGCAGTTGCCTACAAGCCTTTGATCATGAATTTCAATTGTGCAACTTGGCTAACACAGTGCAAACCTCTGCAACAGTGGCCAGTAGAACAATGGAAAGTTTCACTGGAGTGATAAACCAAAATTCACCCTCTGATTGGATGGCAGGATCTGAGAGTCTGGCATCTACCATAATAAAACTTCTTCTCAGAATGTGTTATACCAATAGTACAACTCAGACAATGGTTTTAAATTGTGTTTATTTCTCTTCATAAGACTTGGAGCTCTTGGTCATAATACCTAGTATGCTTAATGATAAAACCTATTGCACCATTCTGTATAGCCATGGGTATCCTACATTGTGACAGTTTTACTAAAGGATTATTGTTGCAGTTAAAAAGACTATGTGAGCTGTCCTGTTGTAAAGTAAACATAAAAATTTAAAATGTCAACATCTACAATAAATGATGTCATCTGATATTATCTTAGTTTAATTCTATTATGAATGAGTTCCTAATTTATCATCTAAATAGATGAGATCATCACATTAATTTAAAAGTACAGAAAATAGACCTTATTTGTGTCAAAGCACAAAAATGTTCGATTTTTACAACATAAAATATATTTTAAAATTGATTCATAGGTGAAATTTTCTAATTGTGGCCTAATAAATTATACCATATACTCTCCAGCAGAAAAAAAGTTTCAATGTTAATTCTTTCAAAATACACAACACTATCTTCAACCAAAATTCATTTAAAGGTTAAAGAACTCAGAAAGCTAAGATAATTTTCATTAAAAAAATATGACACATACTTTATGGATTTCCACTGCCCCCATTGCAAACAATTAACAAACATATTTCCATCAGTTAAAAGAAGCCTTAATAGTGGTGGTGCTCCAGAACCATACTCATATTTAGGAGCACTGGCATTCTTGATTTTTTGAATTTGTAGAACACAAGATCCCAATATCTGTGGAGGAAAGGAACATTCATATAACTTATTTTTAAAATTATCATCATATTATGAATAAATTTAAGTAATACTTTCTATACAATTCATCACCAATAATTACCATAAAGTTCTTGTTTAAACTATTTGTAACAAAAAATGTAAATTCAGTGACAATTTCAATTTAAAACAAATGTTTAATTATGTTTACAGCTAGAAGAAATATTTTATTTTTTTCTATAAAATATTTAATTAAAAATTAGTAAACATATATATATACACAAATTTTTCAAAAATAATTTTTTTCATTTTTTCACGATAATAATACTTCAATTAATAAGATAGGATTTTAGAAATATGTAGCTGTTCAAATTTGAGGAAAAAAAATTTTAAAAAAAACTACCAATATATACTATAATTAAACTTATGCTATTTTATATTATTACAATTATTTATCTTTAAAATAAACAATTTATAATTTTTAAAAAAATAAACTGATAAAATAATTTTATATAAAGTTAAATATCTTGATTATTTATAAAAAAAATAAATTTCTTTCACCATACAAATTCATAATTAAGTTAATAATAATAATTGATTAAATATATTGATTAAAAACCCCTTTACAAAGCATGGCAGAAAATATTTTATAAATTATAATCAAGGGCCATTTAAAAAGTAACCAACTTTGATTTTTCTAGAAGTCAGAGATGCTAGGAAAACAGCTTAATGCACATGCTTGAATTTTTTCTTTGCACTCAAATGTGCTAGTTGCTAACTGCTGGTCATCAAATAAGGTTCTGTTATAAGCACTCATTGAGTTGTTGACTTTTCTCAAGATGAGTAAATGAATTGAACAAAGAAACCACATCAAATTTCACCTAAAACTTAGCAATTCTCAAAGAAAAACAATTTATAAGATTCAACAGGTGTTTGGAAACAATACTATGGGGCTGCATAAATGAAGTAGTTCTATTGATTCAAAAATGGCTGCACAACAATAGAAAGTAACCAACATCCTGGGAGGCCACAAACTACTTAGAGTGGAGATGTTTTTAAGCGGGTGGAAAATCATCAGTTGACTATTCAAGAGATTTCTGAAGAAGTTTGGATCAGTCAAGATTCCACACATCCAATTGGGCATGATAATTTGAACATGTGCAGAGTGACTGCGGAAAAGTTTGTGCCCAACCTGCTGGCAGAACAGAAAAAACTCCATCTTCTTGGTGAAACATGGTATTCTAAATGTTTCCCAACCTTCCAATTCTAAAGGCATGGATCCTTGCAGTTGTTTCCACATTTGGAGACATCATTAAAAGGATTCCATTTTGAGAGAAAGAGACAATGCAAAAAGAGAGGCAGAAATAATCCTCATTCCAAGAAAAGCCTTTCAGAAGAATTTACAGCAGTTGAGGGATCAGTTGGCTGTGTGTGAAAGTGCAAGAGGCATAGTTTGAAGGAGACCAGCCCCATTCCAACTACACAATGTACTTCTTCCAGGCCAAAGGTTGGATACCTTTTAGAAAGCTTTGTATAAATAAAAGTTTGTGTGCATGTATGCAATATTATAGATAAAATAAAACATTTAAAATATGAGTTATTAAATTTTTAATATTAATTAAACCTCAATACCTGAGAATAGAATTTTAAAATTGAAGAATAAAGTAAAATAAAAAAAAAAACAAATTTAAATGACATACTTTAAAAAGTTTCATATAAATCACAAAATCAACAGAAAAGAACAATTTCCTTTTTTTAAAAACAATAACATGACAAATGAAATTTGAAGGAAAGGAAAAACATCTAAAACATACAAATATTGCTAAAATTTTATGTAGCATGATTTTTTATCTTATTATAAGAATGAATAACTTACGAAGTCTAGTTTTGAAGCTTTCATATCTTCTGGAAAAAAATTTCCACCAATTTCTTTTAAATCCATCTTGAAAAAAATTAAAAATAATAAAAGTTGAAAAATTTGATTGAAAAGAACACATTTTTACTCACTATTAATTGCAACCAATTTTTAAATGCAAATCCATTTACTGAACATGAAAATTTTTTAACTTTATGAAGCAACTGTTGCCTGAAAGAACATTATTAAAATAAAAGTATAACAGTAAAATATTATCTATATAAGAAAACTAAAACATGAAATTAAGAACATATAAAGACAACATGTATTTAAAATTAACAAGTTTAATAATTTATATATGTACAAATACAAATAATTTTTTTTAACTTATCAAACGAAGGAATAAGGTGATTTTTCTTTTATAAATCATAGCATGAAGTAAAAATAAGATTATTATGTGACAAATTTCCCTGGGCATTTACAATATATTCCTGGCATCAAATAGCATGTTTAAAAAATAATAAGCAATTTTAAAATAGAAATCAAGCACTGGCAATTTAGTTAATACTTAAATGATGAATATATAAATATATTTACAAAATGAAGTTGTATGATGCAGTCTCAAGTTTTGGATTGACAACAAAATTAAAATTTATTTTAATGATATACAAGTTTCGCATTATTTCCATTAATATGAATTGTTTGGTTGTCATAAACATTAAAGCAATAACAAGCTCAAAGCAGATGGATTTTAAGAGTTTTTAACCATGATTTTCCCATGACTAAACAAATGAAGCTAAGAATAAATGGTTTTGTGCATGTATGTATGAGATACTAATGTACACTCAGAAATGTTTTGTTCACTAGATTTTTTAATTATACACAAATAGTAATTAAATTAGAAAATACTGATTCAAGTAACATAAAATCAAAAATATTACATCAAATATTTAATTAATAAATTAATTCTGATCAATATTAATAATACAACAAACTCACATCCAATGCTTTTTGAATAACTGCCGACACAGTTACTCTATCCATGCCTTCTTTACATAGCTCAAGTCCTTCCTTGGATAAATTCCTAAAAATATATTTTGTTTCTAAATTAAAATAAAGAAAGTAAATATGCATAAAAAAAAGTTTTGTAATAAAATTAGATCTCCAATGAACAATCAACTGAAAAATATATTTCCAATGAAAGAGGGAAAAAACAGGATATTGTTTGTTCTGATTTGAAAATACCAGGTAGAACATGTCAAATGACTTATTATTCAGATACATGTACTAATAAGTCTGCAGTGCATATTGAGGAATGCTTTAAAATTTACTATACTATATAAAATAATAATAAATATAGGTATATAGTAAATATATATTGTAAGTATATATTTCCCAACGTCCATAAATTCACAAATTATATGCTATTACAATACCTTACTAAGTTTCAAATACATACTACATAATATGATGGCTAGCAGATATACATTTTTGTGACAAAGTGGCATTAAGTCACTGGTAGGTAATGTCTGGAATGGCTTAGAGTACAAAGGGTTAAAATGTGTGTGTGTGCGCACATCAGTCTTAAAGCAAAATGATCTCTCTTTACAAAGATGAAACTTCAAACCAAAACCCTCTTCAGTCAAAATTTCATTGCTATTCCAACAAGACTACTGTATCCTCAAATTTGAAAAAAATTACTTGAAAGTTTACAAAAACTAAATCTACATATTCCTCACCTTAAAATGTGAATTTTATTTCAGTTTTTTTTTTTATTTGAATATGAAATGTAGTTAAAGGCTATTTGGGGAAATGAAGAAAGAATAGTTTTCACTCAATGTTTTTAAATTACAAGTATGTGTGACTAATGCCAACTGCCTGACGGAGTCAGATCAAGGCCCGCGAAATTCATTGTGGCTAAGGACTAGAATTTTTACATCTGTCATTAGCCTTAGCTTTGAGCACCATGCAAGTGACAGTAGGATTTAGCTCGGTTCCACCCCAATTTAGAGGGAGAAAACCCTGGGGGTGACCAGGGGCCTCCCACCTCTCTTCCTTTTGCACCAACCCCCTGAGAGGACTTACGGCCCGACCGCTATTTAGAGTACCCCCATGCTGCAAGCATCCATGTCTTCTCCGGGATTCAAACTCAGTCCCTATGGTGCCGCAGTCAGTGTTGCTAACCACTGTACCGATTGGGCGACTAAATTACAAGTGATTATTTCAAGGAGAAATAATGTCCTAAAAGCTACTTTTTGTGATGTGTTTTATTTTAAATTTAAAAAACAAATTATTCAGAAATGTATCATAAGTTGAAAATAATTCAAACATGAAGTAGTTATATAGATAATATAACTATATTAATAAAAAATAGATGAAGTAGCTATAGAAATAGATCTATATTTAATATATGAAATAACTATTTGCGTAAGTTAGTGATAAGCAAAATTCTTTTAAATACTAGATCTATTTTTCTTCGGGTGAAGGCATATTCTCAATTTTCATCATCCATTATTAGATGCCATGCATAGAGAGTGGTTTCAGAAGGTTACAATTATATTATCAGAGAGATTTAAGCTGCATTTTACACTTCATCAACTGCAGTCCAGAAAAGAAAAAATATACTAATATAATATACTAGAAATGGGCTCATCTGAAGCATGTTTTAAAAAACAGAGAATTTGAAACCTATAAAAAATACATTTGTTTTTTACGTTGCATTTAAGTATTATACATTCAGTAGTGGGTAAAAATATTGTATTACCTACAAAAGCAAATTCTTTTCATTTTAAAGCATCTTTTGTTCTCCAAAATTAATTTATTTGCTACAATACAAGGTATAAGATCATCACATCTTTATTACATCATACAGAGGTTGGAAAGTAGCATATAAAAATATAACATAAACAGAATGCCAAAAGGGATAATTGTAGGTAACTGTAAAAGTTAATAGTATGGCTCCACAAGTTCAATTTTCACCATATAAGAAAAAGTGTAAGTTACTTTAGTCAAAGAATGATTTGTGACATGCATGACTATAAAAAAAATAGGATGCTAGCATTTCTATACTTAAAGAGTGGTTAAATAAAATCAGGGATCTTCAAGCTATAGCCCTTGGGTCAACACTAGCCAGTGAACATCCCCAATCCAGCCAATCAGTTTATTTTGAATACATTGAAAAATTTATAACAGATATAAATCATACATATGAAGTAAGGAAAACAATAATTGACATATGTAATGAAATTGACCCTTTTAATTGCAATTAATGATAAGATTTAACTTTAAAATTTCTATTAAGTGGCATACATGGATAATTCATGTAATGAAATTAAACATAATAATTATCGAGATTTAAGTAGCCATAACTTTCCACTGACAATTGTTTGCAATTGTGGATGAAGTTAACTAGTGAAAATTATTAGCAGTTACTTCAAATACGTTAATTTTGATCTGTTAATAATTTTTGCACATTTCATTTTAGAAAATGCTTCTCACACAGATAAATAGTTCCACTAAAACATATAATTTATGCAACAGATCTGTGTGAATGGAACTTATAAAATTCCAACAATAATGAGTTTAAATTTACTATAATTTTCTACAGCCAGAGAGCAATAACATCTTTACATTGACACCATCACATTTTTCTGAAACATTCTGATTCTTTAGAAACATGAGTCTCCTCTTCAGTGCGCAGATCATACTTCATAATTTTTATGTATTCCTCAAATAAAAAGTATCCCCTGAAAGGTACTTCAAACATGTGTAAGCTCATTCAGGACTAATGAGAAACACTCTACATGTCAATTTTTGTCAGACAATTCGAAATACATTTAAAAATCATAGAATTATTGAACAAGTGTTTACTGAAAGACAGATTATTTAAAAAAAAATATTATCCTTATCTTGACCCATTTTTTTTATACTGCTGCAACCATGCAATTCTTAACTCACCATCGGTAAATTAATTCTCATACAGAATGAATCATGTGGAAACTAAAAATAGCTTCTTGTTCAATACTTACTTCAGTCTTCTTAGACTCAAGAAATGTGTCCATGACACTTCTATCTAAGACATCAATCTCAAAAAAAGAAATTAAATCATGATCGGTGTTTGGAATCCACATAGCCATCATTCAAATCTGGATCATACTTTTTCATTTTTCAAACCAACTGGACTTTCATGCAAGCTTTCTATTATGGTGCTCATTAATTTTTCTTCTTCTTTTGCAGTATTCTCCATTAAATTAATCAGTTGAGTCCTTCTCAACCAAATGTATGTCTTTAAAATTGAACATTTGATCAAATTTGAAATAGAAACTTTAATCATGCATCATTGTGTATCATTTACTTTTCCCTCCCCCAAATCAGAAATAGAACATAACAACAAACTATACTTTTCACAATAAATAGAAAGAAAATTTTTCAAATATTTAAAAGGAATTGGAATTGTAATAAACACACAGTAAACATAATGAATTAAAAGTCAACTCTTACATTTAATGTTTATTTAAAAAAAAAAATAATTAAAGATCAGAGTTTCAGTAAGAAGAAATGAATTTGAATATTTCCACTTGATATTTTTAATGTAATAAGCAAATAATTTCTTTGTTTAATTTTATTTTTCAGATGTTCAAAACATTAAAAACTAATTCTATTAAATTAGTACATTAAGAAACACAAAAAATTAACAGCAATTTTTTAAAATGTTACTAAAAGATTTGTGCGAGATTCTATAAGAATCATCCACTAATCAATTAAATTGTTTGAATAATTAGTTACATTTTGTTGAAGATTTTCTTAAAAAATGCATTTCTTTAATTAAACACATTCAAAGAATATCATTTGAGTGTATAAAACAATATAAAATAATTCAAGAATGAGTTTTTTTATGTAATTGACAGTATTTGAAAGATAAAAGAAGTTGAATAACAAATAAATCAAAAATTAATTAGATACAAAAGGTAAATATGTGAAAAAAACAAGGAATTGAAACAGAAATTGAATAAAAATTTATAAAAATCATCTAAAAACTTTAGAAAAAATTTAACTGGCCTTGAAAATTTTTATATTGGTAAAATTTTTATATTTTTAAAATAGTGACATTTAATGAAAAAATATAAATCTTCAAGTAATTTAAATGAAAATAAATGCAAAATAAGGTAAATATTTTAAAAAATCGTTAAAAAATTTTAAAAAAAAAACATGAAAAAAAAAAAAGGTTTAAAAATATTTTGAATATAATCAATAATAAGTTTTTCCTTCTAAATATTAAAAACTTGTCAATGGTTACTTATTTTGAAACATTTATGGACAGATGATTCTCTACTATAAATAAAGCACATTCTAATTTGATTCAAAAATAACTTTAACTTAAATTGAAAATTACGATTATTTTTGGAAAGGCCCCAATGTTTTGAGATTTAACTGATTTTTATGTTCCATTTAATACTATCTTTCTTGAATTACTACAGCAGTAATAAAATAATATTTAAAGTCTAAGATTTGAGCAATATCATTTCTAATAGAAATTCTAACGAAAAGTTCATTGAAGATGAAAGATGACATATAAAATTAAATATTTTTAAAAGCGGTAAAAAAAATTATTATATTTGAATATTAATTCCAAAAACATACCATCCCTTTGACACTAATTCAGAGAGAAGATCCATGTTAATTTTTCTTCGGTATTGATAAAATAGTATAAAGTTAAACAGAACAATCAAACTGCACGAACACAATATTTGTTATGT
>BMAU01003268.1:0-26338 GCA_019973935.1 Trichonephila clavipes | reverse complement strand
TAAATACTTAATCCGGATGTGAAAATTTATCCAATAATGCAGAAAAAGCTCCTTTACTCAAACAAGAGGAAAGATAAAACGTAAATAAAGTACAATTATAACAGATATATGAATAAAATGAACAAATACTGAAAACTCTTGAAATCGACGCTAAAATATTCATACAACAGAAATTGAAAATTATGACAGAGTAATATCTTAATTTCTTGAAATATAATCAATAAAAATATATTGAAGAATTTATAGCAGAGCAGTATTTTTTAAAACTAATAATAATATATCACAAACTAAAAAAAAACCACAAAATATTCGTAAAAAGTATTTTTAAAAAATTAAACAAAATATCTATTTTCTTAATTGCTAGAAATATTATTTAAAACAATGTTTGTACACAAGAGATAAAGATATTTTACTAATGTTTAAATCTTATTTTCGAGGAATCAAAAAGAATAAAAGACAATTTTCTACTATTGAGAAAATCAAATAAAAGAAATCATTATTTTTACAAATCATCCTTATTCATAGCTAAATCATTCACTTAGTCGCAGCTACCGCTAATTAAATATAATATTCTTATTGTAAAATATTTTTATGAGACGAATTGATACGAGAAGAAAATAAAATATTTATGATTCTTAGTTATTAATCACATGAAAACAAATTTTAAAATAACATGGACAGATGATCATTTCGTACATTATTTCTGCAATCGTTATTTGATAGGAAAGTACCACACTGACCTGGCGATTCGCTGATTTTCGATGATGACGGGAATGGATCACGACGAAATTATTCTTTGAACGCTGCAAGCTGATTTTCACTGGAATGGATGACGATGTTCTTGGGATCGCTGGCGGGCTTTTTCTAAAATGAACTAAAAAAATACATTAGAAAGGGAGTTGAAATCGACACTGACGAACGGGTAAGGTCTCGACGTTTTGAAAAAAAGTCGTTGAAAGGCGAACACGAAGAAAAAATAATGAATAAGGCATTTGCTATATATAGGCAAATGCTTAATACGAAGAAACGAGTTTAAATCTCGACCGAAGTCCCCAATTTGTGGGACGGTGTCTAGGGGTAATGATGAAATTTTGGACGAAGGAAAGCATAAGCCGCGCGCGCGCGCGCGTTTAAAGAACAATTAATTTATTAAGATAAGGAACAGGCTATATTTACAGCTTTGAATTATTTACAAGAAAAAAAATGAAAGATAGTTCGAAAAGAGAGCAGGATGTGAGAGGGGGGCGTCAAACATCGCTAGGTCTAAAGAAGCGTTGTTTACGAAGGCAAAGTTGCTGAGAGGGCGTCGACCTTACTTCGTTCGTGTCCGGTGAGCCAGTCCCAAAAAATGATCTCGCGCTCAGGGACTATATGCGTCTGACGTCATCGCTCCGAATTCTTTCATTGGGCACTGAAATGCCTCGATTCAATTGGGTTTGTTTGGGGCCGCCATCTCTTACATCTCTCTCACTCGAAGTATATTGAAAATTTAAAACATTCTAATTATTCGAAATTAATTAAATACTATTTCCTACATATATATATATATATATACATATATGTACAGTAGCGCACACAGGAATTTTTCAGGTGGGGGTCCGGGGTCGAAAGTTCACCATTCTTGTATCAGGCTCCTTTTGATTTTGTCGATTTTCACCAGGAAACACAGTAAAAACTAATTATTGAATAAATAATTAGCATTAATTAATAAAATTAATCATTAATAACAAATACTTAATTAAATTTTACGTACTATATACTTAGAATTATAATCAATCGGAAAAAATCAAGGGGCTTTATGGGAGGGCGGACCCCATAAAGCCTTGTGTGCGCCACTGTATATATATATATATATATATATATATATATATATAATGCAATTTTTATGAAATTAAATGGCCTTTTATTTCATAAAAAATGCTACAGTTGCAATTTGATAAAATTATCTGTGTCATCACCCATTTTGCGATATTCAATGCTTCACCATATTCTTTATCTGCGTTATTGGGATTAGGGTTCTTAAGACGTCATTATGAACTAGGATTGGCATAATTTACTGTATTTAACATTACATGAAAAGCAAAATTGATTTACACTAGAGGACTGTGAATATTATCTTTGACTCAAATGTACTTTTTTCCCACTTCAGAATTTATCAAAAAGAGCACGGAAGAATAACAAGTAGAAGTAATACTATTATATGGTTGAATAAATAAACTATTTTCAGAGTATATGCATGTTTGGAAGAGTTAAGAAGTAGAAAAATAAGATTATCATCCTTTACCCCCCAGACACTAATCAGTAAGAATCACGCTTTTATAACTGTCTAAAAAGTTTGGGAGGAGGGTTGGAACTCAATAATTAAATTAAACAGGAATTTAAGTATGATGTCCATTATATAGGTAAACGTGTCTTAAAATTTTAAGGACATTCTTAGAAATAAAATTTTATTTTTATAATTAGATACATTTCTATGGAAAAACTCTATATAAATTATTTAAAATTAGCAAGGGTATAAAATTACGGCCGGAAAATCTCGTAAAAAATTCTAATCATTTTTTCATAAAAAAAATTAAAAAGCATGCTTTGTATACTTAAATTAATATAAATTTAGAAGTGCTCTTTTTCAGTAATTTGTCAATAATTGGCCGTATGATTTTTAACATAGTAGAAAATGCATCCCTTGTATTTAAAATAATTTACTGTAAAGAAACAATTGTGTGAAATTGTGGTTTCTATTATTGCTAAGGTAAAAAATATTTCAATAAACCTTTTCGTTCATTTTGTAGGCATTTAAATAAGGGAATTTATTTTTAATTCGGCGTTTAATATAGTTATTTTAGAAGAGGAAACCATAAGAGAGAGTATCCTATGGTTTTTTATGGAACAAGAATTCTTGCATTTTAAATTTGTGAATTTTTAACTTTCTCTTTATAAGAAAACTTATTGCGTGTACATTAAGCATAGCGTGTAGAGAGAATTTAGGCTTTTCATACCATTTAATTAAACACTATAACACAGGCAGCATGTAATTCAATTTTTGTCTTGTTCGAACTGGAATTTCATTAGGTACAAAAAATAATTGCTTTCACAAATATGTATTTATATATGAATATTTACTTTAGCGGTAACATATAATTGAAATCCACTTTTTCATTATTTTATTTGGCATAAATTTAGTAACAAATTGAGTCGAGTTTATGCATTATGTGTGTAGATATATGATTATACTATGGAAGGATATATACTAATTTCCGTTTGAAAATGAGTTTAATTTAAAATCTGATCTAGCTTGAAAGTATGAGAAAAAAATTGTTTCTAGTTAATTTTGGAAGTCTGCTTTTTTATTTTTACAGAGAGAGAGTTTGATATAAAGTGATAAAATATTAAGCTTTTAAAAATTTTCCGTTTATATTAAACAAAAATAGTATTAGAGAAACTCGATTCATTGTCAGAGTGAAAACCATAGCTTTCGGTCAATCCGTCATTCGACTTGTATCATTATGAATATATATACATATTGAATTGTTATTAATAAAACAAGTATTTACGATTACGTAACGATTAAAATGTAATTTGATGACCCACAGAACGAGGGAAACAAATAACCGATTTAATAAAAATCTATCAATGAATATTCAGTGCACAAGCTATCTAAAATTATAAATAAACATTATATTTTGTAGAATAGAGAATTAAATACGAAAATAAGCTTTTCAAATCACTTTAATAAACGCTATTTATTCTGTATCAAAAAACTTACTCTTTCGATTTATAGTAATAACATTTGTAAAAGATCCGATAAAATCACTTATTGGTTATATTTAAAATACTTATTCGTAACATCTACAAAATGTACAACAGAGGAGCTGCTTCTTTTTTGAATTTCCGTGCCATGAGTAATCGTATTATCTAAATTAATCCAGTATCGTTTCGTTAAAAACCCGGAGCTTCAGAAAACAATCAAACAATAATGTAAGCGCTTTCTGCTCGCAATTGTATTACTTACCACTGCAATTACATAATTAAACTCTTTATTCAAAAAATAATAAACAAATTATTTAATTTCATTTAAAATAAATTTGTTCCATTTGTAGTGTACTTTCATAATATTGCATCATCATTACTTTCATAATATTGCATCATCCTTACTCATAGTAACGGATTCTTGATCCTTACGTCTTATTTTGGTTATTTCTTCTATCTTCCCTGAATTCCACTCTGAGGAAGAGAGTATATAAACTCGAACTTAATTATTTGTTATGTTGGAAAATAAAGTTTATTTTTGTAATACCACTGCAATTTTACTTTGCCACACAATCAATACACAAAAAATGGTGACCCGTTCTTTGAATATAAAATTTAAAAACTTCTAATCAAAAAAATTTTTTTCCAACGTTGCCTGTGCCTTCCGTAAATATGGAGGATATTTCAGCGGTTAAAATTCCAGCTTTTGTTTCATCAGATCCTGAGCTATGGTTCGGAATGCTTGAATCAACCTTCGAATTGGCAGTTCCGAAGCCGATAACCGACGAACGCACTAAATATAATTATTGCGTAGCTCATTTATCTCCCGATGCGGCAATGGCAGTTCGAGACGTAATTCTTTCACCTGGAAGCATAAATCCTTATTCAAAATTGAAAGATGAAGTTATTGCCCGATGCGGTGAAAGCAAAAGTCAGGAAATTCGCCGTCTCTTAGCCTGAGAGCAGCTCGGAGATCGAAAACCATCGGAATTATTTCGAGTGATGCAACGGCGATCAGAATCGCACAACGTGACTGATTCACTTCTTTTGGAATTATTTTTACAGCAGTTACCACCTAATGTGCAATCCATCCTTGCAAGTATTCTACCCCTTACAGCTCAAAAAGCTTCAGAAGTAGCTGATCGTATTTTAGAGGTAACACCTGTACAGGTAAGTGCTGTATCAAAATATTCCAGCGCCAATTCTGATGATAGTAGTGAATCGAAATTCCTCAAAGAGTTGAAACTTTTACGACAGGAGGTAAAAGAACTACGACGATCGAGAAGTTTTTCTCGAAATCGTTTCGATTCTCGCAATCGCGGAAACAGTCCTAAGACAAAAGCATCAAATTTATGTTGGTATCATAATAAATTTGCCACAAAGGCAAGAAAATGTATTCAGCCCTGTTCTTTCCAGGAAAACTTGAACGGGCGGGAGTAGCGGTGACGTATGCTTTGCCTTCGACTTCCTGTCGCCTTTTTCGTTCGCGATCGTAATTCCAACATTTGTTTTCTAGTTGATACTGGAAGTGATTGCTCAACAATCTTCTCCAGTTCAAATTTTTATTGCTGCAAATGGTACACCCATTCAAGTGTACGGGCGTAAATTAATGTCATTAGATTTAGGTTTAAGACGAAATTTTGTTTTTCCATTTTTTATTTGTAATGTGTCTAATGCTATTATTGGTGCAGATTTCTTACATTATTTTAATATAAAACCTGATTTAAGAAATCGTACTTTATTTGATGTTTCTACAAAATTAAATTGTCATTGTATTATTAGAAATTCTAATATTTTCTCAATTAAAACTCATGTTATTGATAATGATTTTTCTAAATTGTTGAATGATTTTCCTAATATTGTAAAACCTGAAACCAAACAGTTGATATTGTTCACTATATTGATACTTTTGGACCACCTGTTTGTGCTAAAACCCGTCGCATGGCTCCAGACAGGTTAAAAATTGCGAAAATGGAATTTCAGCACATGTTGGATTTAGGCCACATGCGCCCATCCAGTAGTAATTATTCTTCTCCATTGCATATGGTTCCTAAAAAAGAAAGCAATGATTGGCGCCCTGTTGGCGATTTTAGAGCATTAAATGCTCAAACAAAGAAGGATAAATATCCGATTCCTAGCATTCTTGATTTTACAAGTGATCTACATGGGGCAAAAATATTTTCTCATATTGATCTTGTTAAAGCGTTTCACCAAATTCCGATTGCTTCCGAAGACATACATAAAACTGCTATTTGTACTCCATTTGGTCTCTTCGAAAGCACTCGCATGCAGTTTGGTTTGTGCAATGCGGCTTGCACTTTTCAACTATTTATCGACGAAGTTACTCGTGGTTTGAACGGTGTTTATGCTTTTATTGATGATATCTTAATTGCATCTCAAAATGTTCAAGAACATACTAGGAATCTCCGTGCACTTTTTGAAAGACTTGATTATTATGGCTTAACGTTTAAACCTTCAAAATGTACTTACGGAGTAGATAGTTTAAAATTTCTTGGATTTCAAGTTTCCAGTGAAGGTATTTCACCTCTTCCTGATCGAGTCAATGCTATTCAAAACTTTCCTAGACCTAACACTTTAACGCAATTACGTAGATTTTTAGGAATGTTTTAATTTTTATCGAAGATTCATTCCTAAAGCAGCCCACATTTTAGCACCCCTAATAAAATTTTTAGAAGGTCACACAAACAAAAAGAAACCTTGTCATCCTTCGAAAAATCCTCAAACTCCTCTTGAATGGACTGAAGAAGCGGAAAATTCATTTACTGCTGCTAAAACAGCATTAGCTGATGCAACTCTTCTTAAGCATCCGATTCCTGGTGCTACTTTAAGTGTTTGGACCGATGCATCAAATTTCGCCATTGGTAGTTCCTTGATGCAACTTTCTAATAGTAACTGGGAACCAATAGCATTTTTATCTTTATAAAGCTTTCTAAAACTCAACAAAATTGGTCTACTTATGATCGAGAACTTTTGGCAATATATATACTTCAATAAAAAATTTAGACACATGCTTGAAGGTTTTGAATTTATTATATATACTGATCAAAAACCCTAACATACGCTTTCAAGCAGAAACCAGATAAATGTACCCTACGTCAACTAAGATATCTCGATTATATTTCACAATTTTCCACAGATATTCGCTATGTAGTTGGAACAGAAAACAAAGTTGCAGATGCATTATCTAGAGTAGAAATTGATGCAATTATAAAACCACCCATTTTAGACTACAAAAAGTTTGCTCAAGTACAACTTCAAGATTCTGAAATTCAATCTTTCCTTAAAGCAGATTCTTCTATTAAACTAGAAAAACAATATTTTCCCCTTGAAGACGTTTCTTTATATTGTGAAACCCCGCGACCTTTCGTCCCTAAAAATCTCAGACAAGTGGTATTTCAAAATCTGCATTTTCTATCCCATCCTGGAATATCCGCTACAACTAATTTAATTTCTAAGCGTTTCTTTTGGCCAGGAATGAGAAAAGACATCAAAAATAGAGTTCGAGCTTGTGAAAAATGTCAGCGAGCAAAAGTATTCAAACATACCAAAGCTCCAATTAGCACATTTGCTCTACCGATGCTCGATTTGCCCACATTCATATTGACTATACTGACCATATCCACCATCCAAAGGATATAAATATTGTCTTACCATCATAGACAGGTATACCAGGTGGCCTGAAGTTATTCCTACCGAAGACATGTTGGCAGAAACCACTGCTCGTGCACTTTTAAATGGTTGGATTTCTCGTTTCGGCACACCTGTTACAATAACAACTGATCAAGGGACAAATTTTGAGTCTTCTCTAATGAGAGAGCTTACAAACATGATGGGTAGCCAAAGAATCCATTCAGCTTCTTATCATCCACAAAGTAATGGAATGATAGAACGATTCCACAGGCATCTCAAAAGTGCTATTATTGTCCATGAGGACGCTGGTTGGACCGATATTTTGCCTATCGTATTGTTATTAGATTAAAAAGCAACAAGCTCTCAACTAGTTTATGGTACTACTTTACGTTTACCATCTGATCTCATATCTTCAGAATCTTGTAGCGTTTCGCTTATTTTATTCCTTTACCCAAAAGTGCTCTGTGAGACGTGCTCATCTTAACCAATCGGTGAAGGCGAGCCTATGACGTCACAAGTTTCGGAAGAGCGCCGGAGCTAGCGACGCGAGGTAATTCTCTTCTCCCGGCGGCCGAAGTACGATGACGTTGATGGTTAATAAATAGTTTATTTTTGATATAAATGGAGTCGATGTATCATTAAACCTTCTGAATGACTTTTCCTACTTAATTGTTGAAGTAGAGCGCCCTCAACCGCTCGCACCTCTACATTGGTGACCTAGGATTTCACGCTAAAAGTTCTATTCGTCGACTTTCGTTTTGACTTCAGTTTCGATTTGAAATGGCTACTCCAGAAACAGCAGCTGTGGTTATTCCGCCGTTTATTCAACGCGATCCTGCTCTTTGGTTCTACATGATTGAATCAACATTCGAACTTGCCTCGCCAAAACCTATTACTGAAAGCAAGACGAAATATAACTATGCAGTCTCTCATTTACCTCCATATATTGCGACAGTCATTCGCGATGTTATAATCCAACCGGATATATCTGATCCCTACAGCGAACTGAAAGCTAAAATTATTGAGCGTTGCTCCGAAAATAAAACGCAGGAAATTCGTCGTTTGTTGGCCGGTGAGAGTCTCGGAGATCGAAAACCAAGTGAACTTCTCCGCATTATGAAAAGACGAGCTGAAAATCACAACATTGATGATTCTCTCCTTTTTGAACTTTTCAATCAAGCCATGCCTGTTCCTGTGCAAACCATTTTGGCATCCATATCTCCGATTACTTCGGACAAGGCATCTGAGGTGGCGGATAGAATTCTTGCTATTTCTCCGCACGCAATCAACGCTGTTTCTGCAAGTGGAGCAGTTCGTCGTTCTTCAACCGACATGCTTTTGGATGAAGTGAAAGCTTTGCGCAAGGAAATTGCAGACCTTCGTCGATCTCGTAGTCAATTTCGGCACAGCAACAACGTTCGTCGAAAGCGTTCGAATTCCCGTTCAAGTAAGCTCTGCTGGTACCACTTTCGTTTTCAAGCTAACGCCAAGAAATGCATTCCGCCCTGCTCCTTTACGGAAAACCCGACTCTGGGAGAGTAGAGGCGGCGGACTCTTCCTCTGGATTTACTTCTCGTCGTCTATTCATCAGGGACCATAATTCAGGTATTTGTTTTTTAGTAGATTCTGGTAGCGACGCCAGCTTAATAGTCGCTAATAAAACAGAACAGAAATTTCCTGTTATTCAAACCTTTCGTGCAGCTAATGGTACTAACATAAATGTGTATGGACGAAAATCCATCACTGTTAATTTTGGTCTACGCAGAAATTTTACTTATTCATTTTATGTTTGTAATGTATCTAGTGCTATTATCGGTGCTGATTTTTTGTACCAATTTAATTTATCACCAGATTTACGACATAAGCGTCTTATTGATTGTGTAACTAATTTAAAAGTGCCTGCTAAATTAGGTATATGTTCCATTTTTTCTGTAAAATCTGTATATATGAATAATGTTTATGGCAAATTGTTTTTGAAGTATCCTGAACTTACTAAGTTACCTGATATCAATCAACCTGTTAAACACAATACTATGCATTTTATAAATACTAAAGGTCCTCCAGTCGCAGCTAAACCAAGAAGGTTAGCTCCAGACAGGCTTAAAATTGCAAAAGCCGAATTCCAACATATGACTAAACTCAACCATATAAGACCGTCTAAAAGTGCATATGCTTCACCTTTGCACATGGTACCTAAAAAAGATTCTATTGAGTGGAGACCAGTTGGGGATTATCGTGCACTTAATGCACAGACCATAAAAGAAAAATATCCTATACCCTGCCTTGCCGACTTCACTTCGAATTATATGGTAAACAAATATTTAGTCATATTTTTGATCAAAGCTTATCACCAAATTCCCATAAATCCATCTGACGTACACAAAACAGCAATATGCACCCCATTTGGCCTTTTCGAGAGTTTGCGAATGCAATTTGGCCTCTGCAATGCCTCATCAACATTTCAACGTTTTATTGACGAGGTGACCAGGGACTTACCATTTGTCTATGCATTTGTTGATGATTTACTAGTAGCTTCAGATAATGAACCCCAGCACTTAGAACATTTAGAAATCTTATTTTAGAACATTTAGAAATCTTATTCTCCAAACTTAAAGAATATGGCTTATGTATAAACGTTGAGAAATGTCAATTTGGACAATCTACCATTGAATTTCTTGGATTCAAGTTATCAGGGGAAGGAATCGAACCTTTACCTGATCTTGTAAAATGTATCCTAGAATTTCCTCAATCAACAACCTTGACCCAATTACGCCGTTATTTAGGTATTTTCAATTTTTATAGACGTTGCATTCCTAAAGCTGCAGACATACTAGAGAGAGAGAACCCCTTGTTAAATTTCTTGAAGGTCATAAAAACCGAAAGAAACATCCTGGTTCCAATGCTAACAATCCTTCTGAGCAATTACAATGGAACGATGCAGCAACTCTTTCCTTTAAGGCCTCAAAAGAAGCAATCGCTAAAGCAACGCTTTTAAAGCATCCCATTCCAGGTGCTCAGTTAAGCTTATGGGTAGATGCTTCGAATGTAGCAGTTGGCGGCTCTTTAATGCAACTATCTAATGATCAATGGGAACCACTAGCATTTTACTCTTCCAAATTAAATAAATCTCAAAAGAATTGGTCCAATTATGACCGTGAGCTATTTTCTATTTATTCCTCTGTAAAGAAATTTAAACATATGCTAGAAGGAAGAACTTTTGTCATTTATACTGATCAAAAACCCTTAACATATGCATTCCAGCAACACTCTGAAAAATGCAGTCCTCGACAGTTGCGCCATCTGGATTTTATTTCACAGTTTTCAACTGACATTCGTTATACTAAAGGTTCGGATAATACTGTTGCCTATGCCTTATCTCGAATTGAAATAGATGAAATATCGCCTACTGTAATAAATTTTAAAGAATTTGCTTCTGCTCAATCGGATGATGAGGAACTACAAAAAATTTTAAATTCCAATGATTCCTCTTTAGAAATCGAAAACATTATTTCCCCCTTGAGGATGTTACTTTGTATTGCGATATGTCTCAAAAACAACCCCGACCTTTGTTCCTAAAAGCATGCGACAGCTAATTTTTAAAGCTCTTCATTTTTCTCCCACCCAGGAATTTCAGCCTCCATCGATTTAATCGCCAAGCGATTTGTATGGCCAGGCATGCGCAAAGATATAAAAAATTATGGTTCGCAGCTGTGTTAAATGCCAACGAGCCAAAGCGACACGGCATACAAAATCTCCCATTGGCACATTTGCTCTTCCCGATGCACGCTTTGCACACATACACTTAGATTTTATAGGCCCTCTACCGCCCTCCAACGGCAATCAATTTTGCATGACCATCATTGATAGATTTACTAGATGGCCTGAGGTGATACCAACGCCTGATATGACTGCGGAAACTACTGCTCGTGCTTTGATGCACGGATGGATTTCCAGGTTTGGATGTCCAACCACAATAACAACTGACCGTGGTACAAACTTCGAATCTAATCTTTTCAGAGAACTGACCCGTATGTTAGGTTGTAATAGGATTCATAGTACCTCTTACCATCCGCAAGCAAATGGCATCATTGAACGCCTTCATAGACACCTCAAAGGTGCACTAAAAGCTCACAATCATATTCAATGGACTGAACTGCTTCCAATAGTTCTATTAGGTATGCGTTCAGCGCTTAAGGACGATATTAACGCTACCTGTGCACAACTTGTTTATGGCACTACGTTACGATTACCTTCCGATCTTGTAACGAGTGATTCCATCAACCAAACGGCTAACTCCACTTATGTAACTAGTTTAATACAAACAATGAGATCCTTAAATCCTGTTTCTACAGCTCAACATGGCACACAAAATATTTATATCAACCCTCATTGAAAACTTGTTCACATATATTCTTAAGATCTGACAAGGTTAATCCTCCATTAACACCACCTTATACTGACCCCATTTGGTAATTAGCAGAAATGACAAAAACTTTATTATCGACTTAAACGGTAAGCAAAGTACTGTATCTATTGATCGCATTAAACCTGCTTATCTTCTGGCAGACGTTACTGATCATTCCGATCTCGTACAAACTCAAACAATTATTGAGAAACCTGTAACTGCTGCACCCAATCCTTCTATACCGTACACCACTAGATACGGCCGTAAGGTCAGATTTCCCAAGAATTTAGTTACCGAATATATTATATAAACGCAAACTGTACTCTTGTAATTCATATTTTTTTTTACATTTATATATTATTTTCGTACCTTGCATATGTTATTCTCTATAATTTTGCATATATTGTTATTCCCTATAATTTTGCATATATTGTTATTCTCTATAATTTTGCATGTATTATTATTCTGTATACACTTGTATATACTTGTATATACTTGTATACCACTGCATATCTATTACCGTCAGTAATACTGCATATAAATGCACCATTCTCCATATATTTCAAATATGTCAATTGAGTATGCTGTCAATATTTTCATGTATTTCTTAGTATGTATCCTAACTTGTATATATGTAATCGTGACTTAGGTCACTGGGAGCATACTCTGTAGCGTTTCGCTTATTTTATTCCTTTACCCAAAAGTGCTCTGTGAGACGTGCTCATCTTAACCAATCGGTGAAGGCGAGCCTATGACGTCACAAGTTTCGGAAGAGCGCCGGAGCTAGCGACGCGAGGTAATTCTCTTCTCCCGGCGGCCGATGTACGATGACGTTGATGGTTAATAAATAGTTTATTTTTGATATAAATGGAGTCGATGTATCATTAAACCTTCTGAATGACTTTTCCTACTTAATTGTTGAAGTAGAGCGCCCTCAACCGCTCGCACCTCTACAATCTCTTCAAACGTCAGTGACACCCACCTATGTTTCGAAGTTAATTTCCATGATGAGAAAACACTTAGCCTAATATCCCCTGATTATCATAGTTGTACGAACAGCTATGTACACCAATCATTAAGTACATGCACACACGTATTTCTTAGAAATGAGAAAATTCGACCCCCTTTAACTCCACCTTACACTGGACCTCATTTGGTTAAAAGTAGATCTGATAAAATTTTTGTAATTTGTATAAATAATAAAAATGTAACTGTCACTATCGACAGATGCAAGCCAGCTTCTGAATTTTCAGAAGATTTTAATTCATAAAAGGGTTGTTCAAACTTTGAACCACCTCTGACCAAGCAACAAATTGAAGATAAAACTGTTTGTTGATAAAAATATCAGAACCACACGTTCTGGCAGGCACGTACATTTTCCTAAGTGATTAACTTACTAATTCAATTTCCTTTTTAGTAATTTATATATGTATATATTTTATTATATTGTGTATATAATAATTGTATATGTTATATTGCAATTTATGTATTTTATAGTGCTTTATTTTTGTAAACAACAAACATTTTTATATTTGTATATTTTTTATATGCCGTTCCCTTCGTCACTGGGGGGATACTCTGTAGTGTACTTTCATAATATTGCATCATCATTACTTTCATAATATGGCATCATCATTACTTTCATAATATTACATCATCCTTACTCAAAGTAACGGATTCTTGATCCTTACGTCTTATTGGTTGTTATTTCTTCTATCTTCCCAGAATTCCACTCTGACGAAGGGAGTATATAAACTCGAACTTAATTATTTGTTATGTTAGAAAATATAAAGTTTATTTTTGTAATACCACTGCAATTTTACTTTGCCACACAATCAATACACAAAACATGTATTTAAACTTGCTATTTCGAAAGATGGTTATATATATATATATATTGCTTTCGATAAGAATCCAGGTTTAACCGTGCGAATAGATCCACGTCTACTGCGAAAATGAATGATTGGCATCGTATTCAAAGCTGAAGCGTCTGCATCGCGCGAATCCAAACAATAGGGAAGGGACTAGTCTACTAAAGAGAAGGTGGAAGGAGAATGTTAGCAGGGAGAAGTAGGGATTAGAGAAACAACCGCGAATGTTGAACAACCGTTAACGTAGTTGATTTAGTTCGCCGTTTTTCCGTTTGCTGATTTCGTTTTCAATTGAATTTTTAAAAAATGGCTAATAAGCATTTGAAAGTGTTATGTATCTGGCAACAGCCAGATCAGAGAACCTTCCAAGCTGTGTGACGCGCGCGTGCTTTGTTTACTTTTATGGGTTCCGTAGATTTCGTATTGTACATGTTCGGTGTAATTGTTGTTCTACTCGTTAGTGCCTGTGTATCTTAATGCTAATAAATGTTCTTTGCGTGTATGTAAAACGAATCGTATCGTCTCTCGGTCTACCTGGCATACATGACAAAAGAGTTGGCGACGAGGATGGGATCTTCGAACATTAATTTTGAATCTTATGATGCGTCTGTGGAAGACTGGTCCAGCTATGTGGAGCGTTTAGAAGAGATGAAGATGTGTGAAATTCAGAATCAAATGGTATCGATAAAAAAAAATTACATAGTTCGCAAAATAAATATATCAAAAAAGATTTTTCTAAATTTAAGAAATCTGAACGTACAAAGAAGTTTGATAAATCTCGGAAATGTTACAGATGTGATAGTACTCAACATTTAGCTCACGAATGTAAGCACAAGAACACTCAGTGTAGGAATTGCTTACAGAACGGGCATTTGGCAAAAGTCTGCCGCTCAAAACGTAACGAAACACAGTTAAACAAATAGAATCTTGTTCTGAAACTGTACCAGTTAATAGCGTTAAATCACCACGACATGCAAGGGATAAGATTTTATTAGAAATTTTTGTTGAAGGGAATAAATGTTTATTTGAATTCAATACTGGAGCTGCTATTAGTTGTATGAACGTGAATGAATTTAAGAAACTTTGTCCGGATGTAGCCATTAAGCCTACCAAATTATTGCTTAGGAATTTCGATAATTCTATGATAACATCAGCTGACCAAGCAGTGGTGCAAATTCAATACAAAGATCAAATTAATACAGAAATTATTTATTTGGTACATGCAAAAGTAAACACAGTTTTTGGTCGTGAATGGTTGAGAAATTTCCAATTAGACTGGAGCTCAATTAAAGCAGTTCGGGTTGAAAATTGTAATTCTCGAACCAATAAATTAAATATCTTGCTTCAAAAGTATGAGAAAATTTTTTCTCCGGGTATCGGGAAACTGGAAAAGTTTTGTTGCCGTCTTCAAAATGAAACCTAATTACAAACCGGTATTTTTTAAACCTCGACCAGTACCATTTGCTTTAAAAGAAAGAATAGAAACTGAACTTAATAGGTTAGTTGCAGAAGACATCATTGAGCCGGTGACATATAGTGATTGGGCTACACCAATTGTTCCTGTTATCAAACAGAATGGGAACCTACGAATCTGTGGTGATTATAAGGTGACTATCAACCCGGGACTAAAAATTAAGCAGTATCCTTTACCCCGTATCGAGGACATTTTTGCTGAACTGTCTCAGGAGGGGAGTTCTTTACTAAAATCGACTTATCTGAGGCATACTTTCAAATGTTAGTTGATGAGCAGGATCGACATCTATTGACGATCAATACTCACAAGGGTTTGTTCCGTTACAAGAGAATGAATTATGGTATAGCCTTAGTTCCGGCAGTGTGGCAGAGAGCCATTGAACAAGTTTTATCAGGCATCGCTGGGGTACACGTATTTTTAGACGATATTACCGTAACGGGGAGAAATGATCAAGAGCATTTTGAAAGGTTAGAATTAGTACTACAGAGACTAGAAGAATATGGTCTCAGAGTAAATAAGCGAAAAAGTGAATTTTTTAAGAAATCTGTGAATTATTGTTGTCATACAATTGATAAATTAGGCCTCCACAAAACACAAGAAAAAATCGATGCAATTACGAAGGTACCAGTTCCAAAAACTGTATCTGATTTGAAGAGTTTTTTGGGTTTAGTCAATTACTACGGAAAATTTATTCCCAACTTATCCACTCGTGTCGCTCTTTTCAATAATTTACTGCAGAAAGGTACTAAATTTTTGTGGACTGCAGAATGTGAAAAAGCTTTCAAGGCATTGAAACAAGAAATTGCTTCAGACCGAATTTTATGCCGTTATGATCCTAAGTTACCTCTTGTATTACAAACTGATGCATCACCAGTTGGAATAGGAGCAGTTTTAAGTCACATTATACGCCAGATGGTTCAGAAAAACCAGCAATGTTTGCATCAAGGTCATTGACTAAAACAGAACGTAATTATTCGCAGATAGACAAGGAAGCATTGAGTATCGTATGGGAAGTAAAGAGATTTTATCAATATTTATTTGGTCGACATTTTGATCTCGTAACCGATCATAAACCCCTAGTATCAATTTTCGCACCTAATCGTAGTTTACCATGTCTATCAGCAACACGAATGGTTCATTATGCACTTTTTCTCCAAGCATTCAGTTATACAACCAAGTATCGAAACACTAAGAATCATGGCAATGCCGATGCACTTTCACGGTTACCACTAGCAGTTGACAAGGACTGAGTATTTGACTGAAGCAGACGTGACAAATATTTCACAAGTTGAATTAATGCCTGTTACAGCAACTGACATAGCTAGAGCTACTAAAACTGATAGGAAATTGTTCGAACTGTATGAAAGTTTAAAATCTGGAACTGAATTACCTGTGCCTTGGAAAGGTAGAGAATCTGAATTTTCATTGCAAAATGGTTGCATAATGTATGGTCATAGAGTATGCATTCCTGAAAAAAGTACCAGAATCAAGTTTTGGAAGAACTTCATGTTGGACATCCTGGAATTGTCAAAATGAAGGCCATAGTTAGAAGCTACTGCTATTGGCAAGGTATTGATGCCAGTATAGCCAATTTTGTTCAGAACTGTTCAGCTTGTATCGCAACGAGGAACGAACCAGCAAGGATAAATCGACATCCGTGGGAATGGCCAAATGGACCTTGGCAAAGGATACACGTTGACTACGCTGGTCCTTTTATGGGGAAAATGTTTTTTGTAGTCTCTGATGCATATTCGAAGTGGATAGAAGTCATTCCGATGAAAAATATTACAGCTAGTTTTACAATTCATCATCTTCGTATTCTTTTTGCTCATTATGGAATTCCCTTAACTTTGGTTAGTGATAACGGCGCAAGTTTTACTAGTTATGAATTTCGACATTTTTTGAAACTGAATATTAAACATACGTGCCGCGTTGCGTGGTTAGGCATTCTTCACTACAACACGGTTGAATAAAATAACAATAACATTTATTAACTTTAAAGATTAAATGAGCAATTAAGAGGTAAGCTTTCAAGAACTACAACACATGGAACCAGGCACGCTACAATAATAACAGATCAATTCAGTTCAGTTTTGGAGTCGTTTTGTTGAGCTGTAAGGTCGCTGCATACTCCTTCCAGTGTCAACGATACCTAGTTGGAAGATGAACTTTGCGACCAGAACGTGTAGATGGCTGGGTAGGCGTTGAAGCTGTTGGATCAGATTCCACAGCAGCAGGTGTTGAAGCTGTTGCATTAGGTTCCACAGTAGCAGGTGTTTCATTCTTGGTTTGAGGTAGTTGAAAGTCCTCAGTGTTAAGAAAGAAGGCAGGTTTGCATCTATCAATAGATACAGATACCCGTTTACCATTGATGTCAAGGAAAAACACTTTATCCTTGCTTTGTAAGACTTTGAAAGGGCCATCATAGGGTTGTTGAAGTGGACGACGTAACATGTCTCGGCGAAGAAAACATGTGTTGCTTCCAACAGTCCTGGATGGATAAAAACTGGACGTTTGCCATGATGTTTTGGTGGTTTAGGGTGAAGTGATTGCATGTGAGACTTAAGTTTCGAAACAAAATTCACAACATCATCGTCTGGCTTGGAAGAGTCAAACATCTCCCCTGGCAGTCGAATAGTGGTCCCAAAAACTAATTCAGCTGGGGCACACAGAATATCTTCTTTAAGAGAAGCTCGTAGACCTAGTAAGATGATAGGGAGTACTTCTGTCCAACGCTCAGTAGCATGGCATTTGATTGCACTTTTCAATGGGCGGTGCAATTCTTCGATCATCCCATTAGCTTGAGGGTGGTATCCAGTTGTACGACACTTCTGAACACCAAGTAGTTTGCTAAGAGCTTTGAAGAGCGAGGACTGAAACTGCCTGCCCCTGTCGGTTGTGAGAATTGCAGGAGTTCCAAAGCGAGACACCCAAGAGGAAAAAGAAGGCCTCAGCCACAGTCTCAGCAGTTATGTCTTTGAGAGGTTGGGCCTCTGCCCATTTCGAAAAACGGTCAATTATTGTCAGGCAATAGGTGTAGCCATTTGATGGAGGTAGAGGTCCAATGAGATCCAGATGAACATGATCAAAACGTTGGGAAGGTTCTTGAAATGATGAAAGAGGTGATCTAGTATGACGATGAATTTTTGGATTTTTGGCAAGCTAGGCAGTGTCTTGCCCACTTAGCTACATCTGATGAGATTGATGGCCAAACAAAACGCTGCTTCATCAAATGTACTGATCGACGTATGCCAGGATGGGATAAATTATGCATAGCAGAGAAAACATCTTGGCGATGCTGTTTTGGGATGTAGGGTCTGGCTGTGCCCGTTGATAGATCACACATAATTTCAGTAGACGAATTGGGAAAAGTTACCTTTTTTGAGTTCCAAGGAAGTTCAGATGCTATTAGGTGTGAAGCTCCTGATCAGTCTGTTGCGTCTCAGCAATACAGTCATAGTCAATTTGACTTGGGAAGGTGATTGCAGAAACACGAGAGAGAACATCAGCAGCAATATTGTCAGATCCTGGAATGTGTACAATATTTGTGGTGAACTGAGAGATGAAATCCTGCTGACGGATCTGCCATGGAGAACACTTGTCACTTTTTTGCCTAAAAGCATAAGTGAGGGGCTTGTGGTCAGTAAACACTGTGAAATCTCTAGCTTCCAGCATATACCGAAAGTGTCGGATAGCCGAGTAGATAGCAAGGAGTTCACGGTCGTAGGCACTGTAAGACTTTTTCAGATGAAGTAAGTTTTCTGGAAAAGAAAGCCAATGGCTGTAGCTCAGAGTCCACAACTTGGTGAAGTGCACTTCCTATGGCATAATCAGAGGCGTCCACATGAAGAGCAAGCGGGGCAGAAGGTGAAGGATGAGCAAGAAGTGCAGCATCAGCAAGAGCTTGTTTACACCTCTGAAATGCTGTAATTGCCTCAGAAGACCAGTTTAAAGGCTTTGAGTCCTTCTTACCTTTAGAACCTTTTAAAAATTCACTAAAAGATACTGTTGTTCAGCTGCTTTGGGCAAGAAACGTCTATAAAAATTTAACAGTCCTAAAATTTTCTCAGAGAGCCAACAGTCTCTGGTTGTTTGTAATCAAGAACTGCTTGAACTTTGTCAGGCAATGGCTTAATGCCATCAGGAGTGATAAAAGTGGCCAAGGAAAATGAGTTCAGTCACACCAAATACACATTTAGAGATATTTAGTTTTAAACCATATGAGCTCAGTCTTTGGAATATAGTTCTTAAGTGAGAACGATGCTCTCAGCATTTTCTGAGTAACACAAATGTCATCCAAGTAGACAAAACAAAAGGAAGTCCTCTTAGTACTTCATGCATGAATCGCATAAAGGTTTGTGGTGCATTCACAAGGCCAAAACACAAATGGGTATATTCTATAAAGACTCCATGGAGTTGTTACAGCTGTCTTAGGAATATCACACTCAGCTATAGGGATTTGGTGGAATGCCTTAAAAAATGTCTATTTTGGAAAATATCTTCTTGCCATGTAGTGCATGAGCAAAAAGTCATTCAAATAAGGCATGGGGTAGCTGTCGAACTCAGTAACAGAATTCAGCTGCCTGTAATCCCCAACAGGTCTAACTGTAGAGTCAGATTTGGGCACAACATGAAGAGGAGAACTCCAGGGACTTTTGGAAGGTCTAATAATGCCTTGAGCAAGAAGAAATTCAAATTTCTACCTTCACTGCATCATACAGTTTAGGGTGTAGCCTTCTAGGCCTGGCAGTGACTGGTGGGCCAGTAGTAATAATATGGTGGACTGTGCCATGTGATGCTGATTTGGAAATTAAAGAAGGGTTGCTGATGTCTGGATATTCCTGATAAAATGTTTTTAAAACTAATGTTTGCATCTACAGTGAGGATTGAGGGCTGTACAATATTTGAAAAACACAAGAAGTGAAGTGAGAAGTTTCCCACATCCACCAACCTTTTTTCTTAAGGTCGATTAAAAGGTTGAAGTGCTTTAGAAAATCAGCACCAATTATAGGAGATGATACACAGTCGGTCGAAAAATTCTTGAGCACCGTGACCCTTTCAAAAAATGATTGGAAATGGAAAACGACCTTTATTGAAACCCTCTCACTTGAAATTTATCATGAACACCCTCTCATTTGAAATCGTCTCATTGAAATTTATCATGAACACCCTCTCATTTGAAATCGTCTCATTTGAAATTAATCATGAACACTGTCTCATTTGAAATTAATCATGAACACCCATCTCATTTGAAATCGTCTCATTTGAAATTAATCATGAACACTGTCTCATTTGAAATTAATTTGAACACTGTCTCATTTGAAACCATTTCACTTGAAATTCATCATGAACCCTGTCTCATTTGAAATTCATCATGAACACCCTCTCATTTGAAATTCATCATGAACACCCTCTCATTTGAAACCATTTCATTTGAAATTCATCATGAACACCCTCTCATTTGAAACCATTTCATTTGAAATTCATCATGAACACTGTCTCATTTGAAACCATTTCACTTGATCATGAAACCTGTCTCATTTGAAATTCATCATGAACACCATCTCATTTGAAATCGTCTCATTTGAAATTCATCATGAACACCCTCTCCTCTGAAATTCATCATGAACACCCTCTCATTTGAAATCGTCTCATTTGAAATTCATCATGAACACCCTCTCATTTGAAATTCATCATGAACACCCTCATTTGAAACCATTTCACTTTGACATTCATCATGAACCCTGTCTCCTTTGAAACCATTTCCCTTGAAATTCATCATGAACCCTGTCTCCTTTGAAACCCTCTCCTTTGACTTGAAACTCCTCTCCTTTGAAACCATTTCCCTCATCATGAACCCTGTCTCCTTTGAAACCCTCTCCTTTGACATCCTCTCCTTTGAATCGACCCGTCTTTTCGTTCCCCCCCTTTTCGTTTCCAACGACTCTTTTTACCTGTCCCCCTCCTTTTTATCCACCCTTGCCTCCCAAAGGAACGTTCCAACGGCTCTTTTTGTATGACTCTTGTCTACGTTTCACCCGTTTTTATACCCCCACGTTGTTTTTAGGGTTCCCATTTGAATCCACGTCTGCATGAGGTGTCGGTTGGTCCCACGTTGTGTTTCGGGTCCTGTATGAAGCCCCGTATGCCCCAGAGCCACGTTGTCTTTTGGGTCTCGATTCCCGTTTGAAGCCTGTCCCCCGTTGTGTTTCGATTCCTGTCTGCAGCCTGTCCCGCGTTGTGTTTCGGGTCTCGATTCCTGTCTGCCACACAGTTGTGTTTCGGGTCTCGATTCCTGTCTGCCCCACAGTTGTGTCTAGTGCCACAAAGTGTGCCACAGAACAATCATGTATGAGCAAAATAAAAATTTTCAAATTTCCCACCAAAAGATTTTTCAGGGCCGAGAGAAAAGGTTTCATGCCACCCCAGAGCGACGATTGAGACAGGGGTCAAATGAAATGCTGGACAGGTCCCATGACATGTTGGACAGGTCCCATGACATGTTGGACAGGTCCCATGACATGTTGGACAGGTCCCATGACATGTTGGACAGATCCAATGACATGTTGGACAGGTCAAATGAAATGAACGACACAAAAATAGTTTTAACACGGGGTCTAATGACATGCTGGACAGGTCAAATGAAATGAACGACACAAAAATAGTTTTAACACGGGGGTCTAATGACATGCTGGACCTGTCCAATGAAATGAACGACACAAAAATAGTTTTAACACGGGGGTCTAATGACATGCTGGACAGGTCAAATGAAATGAACGACACAAAAATAGTTTTAACACGGGGGTCTAATGACATGCTGGACCTGTCCAATGAAATGAACGACACAAAAATAGTTTTAACACGGGGGTCTAATGACATGCTGGACAGGTCCAATGACATATTTGGTGAGAGGGTCACCTCATTCCAATCTTGGTGACGATTCACAGTGATACATCTAGGTGAGAAGGCCTCCCATCTTGGAAACGATTCACAGTGATGCATCTAGATGAGAAGGGGCAATTCACACAGGTTCCAATCTTGGTGTATGAATGGACCAATCTTGGTGTGGACCCGAAAAAAGAGGAGGGAACTGCCCCCCTATTTTCGGTCTTGAAGATTTTTGCTAAAAATCATTTACTGTGACAGAATTTGAGATGGAAACAAGACTCCAAATCCTGACAGTCTTAACAAAAAACATTTAGCCATTCAAAAGCACTCCGAGGTGCTGGCCTTTTATACTCTAATGAGGTCACGTGAAACAATTTCTATTGGCTCCAACGTTGTCTTGAGACACTGAATCGACTCGATTGGCCCAGAAAGATTATTCAGCCTAAATGAGCGCACATTAACTGAGCGATCCAAACTTGTCATACCCGAAAAAAGGGGAACGACGACTCGATCCCCTTTTTCCAATTTTTTTACAAAATTGAAAACGCCAAAGTTGGGTTCAAAGGAAATTCTGACTCGATTCGACTCAGATTTCTAAATACGATAGGGGTGGTCCAACA
Organism: Trichonephila clavipes; assembly: GCA_019973935.1. NCBI lineage: Eukaryota > Metazoa > Arthropoda > Arachnida > Araneae > Nephilidae > Trichonephila > Trichonephila clavipes. The sequence continues at coordinate 3,682 of BMAU01003268.1, read as the reverse complement.
AGTGTTGTACCGAAATCATTCTGACAAAAAATGAGACTTGTTCATTATTTATTGAATAAATATATACAATGAACTACAGGCAACTATTGACAGATCCATGGGTTGGATGGCTCCGATAGATTTTTTGACACAAGTCTGGACATACAAAATATATATACAATGAGCTACAGGCAACTATTGACAGACAGATCCATGGGTTGTATGGGTTTAAACTGATAGATTTTTTGACACAAGAGTTTACTCTGGGCATGGTCAAGTCCATAGGCTCCCTTTCATCCAGGAAAGAGAAGAGATTCTCATCAAAAATAGAGGGTACCGTGTGAAGCAGCTGGAGTTCTTGGGGTCCAAATACAAACGACATGAGCTGGTCGAATGCATCTGTCGACTCCAAAGGGTCCAACATGTCGAGCTCTGGGAGAAGCTGCATAGGTTCTGGGAGACTCTGCACAGGTGACTGTGGGACGTGTGACACTGGAATCTGCACAGGTACATGTAGAACCTGCATAGGTGGCTGTGGGACGTGTGACACTGGAATCTGCACAGGTACATGTAGAATGTTCATAGGTTCTGGGAGAATCTGCATAGGTGGCTGTGGGACGTGTGACACTGGAATCTGCACAGGTTCTGGATCATCTGGAATCTGCACAGAATCTGATACATGTAGAATGTTCATAGGTTCTGGGAGAATCTGCATAGGTGGCTGTGGGACTTGTGACACTGGAATCTGCACAGGTTCTGTAACATCTGGAATCTGCACAGGTGGTTCTGGGATGTGTGACACTGGAATCTGCACAGGTTCTAGGACATCTGGAATCTGTACAGGTGGCTCTAGGACATCTGAAATCTGCACAGGTGGTTCTGGGATGTGTGACACTGGAATCTGCACAGGTTCTAGGACTTCTGGAATCTGCACAGGTTCTAGGACATCTGAAATCGGCTCAGGTGGGACAAGTGGAATCGGCACAGATTCTAGGACATCTGGAATCGGCACAGGTTCTAGGACAAGTGGAATCTGCACAGGGGCCATCGGTCGTTCACGTCTCATGACGGGACGCACTCGTTTCTTGGGTAGAGCCTTTTCCTCCAAAGGTCGCTTTTCGGCCGGTACATGAATCGGGGTAGGTGGAGGTAGCTTGTAAGGAGTTTGATTAAACTTTTTCATTTTCCGGAAATCTCCCACGTGGAATCCCTTCTGAAGGAGCTGGGGCAGAAGGGATTCGGGGATAATGTCCAAACCAAAGGCGGTTTTTTGAACCGTCAACACAATGTAGTGTGTTCCAGCCGGGATCGGATATGCCGTGTGGGGCTCCAAGATGGTTCGATGGTAGAGCATTTGGTCATGGGGTTCAAAACTTCTCCGAATCATATGGGCTCGGCACTTGAGACTGGAGGCTGGCAATTCATAGATCAACATGGGTACATGCGTCGTTTGAATCAAGTGAATCTCTCGGATGTCACCGTTCGCAAGCCAAAGGTAAAATCTTTTTTGGCAAAAAATAGGTTGTTGTAAATGTAAACCATTCTCGTGTCGGTATTTTTGAGCAGTCTGTCTGGATTTCTCAACAGGCCTTTGGATGTTTTTTCCCACATCACGTCGTTGGGTCTAAATTCATTGACATGCTTTGCCTCCATGATGGCCCGTTTGAAATTGTCCAACCACGTCTTTTTTTTGATGCCAATGGTTTTTTACAAAACAGAACAAACACTCTTTTGGCGGTGGGCTCTTGGTAGAGGATACCCGCTCGGACTTGGCCCTGCCGAGCAGCATATTCAATGCATCGGGTTTATCGGGCAGCGTCACGGGCACCACCGTGGTAGAAAGGTGCTCGGGGAAGGCATCAATCGGGTCCATGACAAAGTGTTGAAAGCACCTCTCGCTTTTATACGTTTCAAACAGGATGCGAAGGCAGGAAGCCGTGGCGATGCGTCCGTCACACCATGGATGGACCAGGGAGGAGCGGTCAAACGTTGAGTGTGGAAAAAATCTTGGGAGTTTTAAACGATACTACGTCACCATGGATGCGCGATCAAACCTTGAGTGTGGCTCTTGAGACAATCGTGAAGAGTAGAAAGGTTTAAACTATACTACGTCACAGTACCAACATGGATGGACCATGGATGAGTGTGGCTCTTGAGACAATCGTGAAGAGTAAAAAGTTTTAATCTGTACTACGTCACAGTATCAACATGGATGGAAAATGGATGAGCAGTCAAACCTAGAGTGTGGAAAAACTCTCAAGACAATCGTGAAGAGTAAAAGTTTTAAACTATACTACGTCACAGTACCAACAGGGATGCACGATCACCATGGATGAACAGTCAAACCTAGAGTGTGGAAAAACTCTCAAGACAATCGTGAAGAGTAAAAGTTTTTATATATACTAAAAAAAAAAAAAATTTTTTTTTTTTTTTTTTTTTTTATACTTTTAAAACAGTTTTTCACTGTCGTTTTCTTTTCATTTAAAAAATTTTTCACACAAAATTTTTTTTTTGTTTCTTATTCTTTATTTACAATGTTTCTTGCTATAGGTGCAATAGTCCCATTTCATCTCTTTACTCCTTTATTACAGAGTGCATCACTTTTTATCCACCCATCACTTTGCTGCACATCAAATTTGATGGTACATTTTTATCAATCCATCACCTTGCTGCACACCCCACAAGTGGTGAAAGACACTAAAAAAATTCCATCGATAAAATATTGGACGGGGATAATGTGTAGCTCACGTCCGCATGGGTTATAAGACGACACATTGGAGGCATTCAAATGATACATAGATTTCATTTTTTGTTCAAATTTTATTTTCCCTTCAGATTTTATTTTACAGTGAAAAAAAGTTTATCTCTGTGAAGAATTTCCGTTGTGTCGTGGAAAGCCACTTTTGACAAAAGTGATACATTATCTGCCAACGTACGCTATTTTGGTCCGTCATATGCATGGCTCGAGGTAAATATTCCTTTCCATTCTGTAAAATTTCCTCCAATCTTGCTTCGGTGGGCTCGCCGTACAACATGTGTTCTTGAAACACCATCGATTCCAGTAAAACGTGGATGGCACAATCATGGGGTGGGACATCTCCCCGACCACACACTAAGCAATCGGGTTGACACGAGCATGGAGCCGAAACGACTGGCATGGTGGTACGATAAATTGTCAAGATAAATGATCAGAGGTGTCCAGGATAAAATTTCAAAACGAATTGATTTTTAAAAAAGAGATGGTATTCTCCCACATTGACAACTGGCTTTTGTCAAACAATCCTTGTGATGTATTGATCCATCCCGTACAACCACATGATCCAATTGTTTCACAATAAAATACTTTTCGGGTTCGTTAAATAAAAAATAACATTCACAAGTGTCTGGACCTTCAGTGCAGTTTTTCCGTACTCCAGACGCAGTCCGTAATGTGAAATCCATTTTCATTCTTTACCACCTTGACTGGAACAGGATACATTTTCAAGAGTTCTTGAAATTTCAATATACCGCTAAACGTTCCAATCTTCGTTTATAAGACGACAAATTGGAGGCATTTTCTTGAAGCATGCCTGGGACAATGTTTTTTCCAATTCAGAGATTAAAGTTTTCAAGGAAAGGCCATAATTATGAGTGCTTTCAAAACAGCAAATAAAACTGGACTGCAATTCAACTGAGAAATAAGTCTAGAGCTGCAAAAGACATT
>BMAU01003267.1:102500-305044 GCA_019973935.1 Trichonephila clavipes | reverse complement strand
GTTAGTTACATATACTCTAATTATGTAACTACTGTATATGCGTATAATTATAAAAAATCAATAAAGGAAAATTCAATCATTGTTGTAAATGTACGTAAAAAGAGAATGCAATTTTTTAAAAACCTTCTCGATTAATCTTGTGAAAACTAAGATATATGTGTAAGATGAAGGTTCACACCTCATCCAGTTTAAAAACGAAGATGAAGACCCAGTTTACACTTAAATGCATTTAATTATTAAAAAAATGTATGACACAAACATTTATAAAAGCAAAATAAAGAAAATGAATAATATAGTACGATTGCTTTGCTACCCTGAGTATGAGTTAAGGAATTAACACCAAAAATTGTGAATTGTGATGTTTTCGGCATTATTCTTGATCCCTTTTTTTTATCTGATCTTTACATGCAGTGGAGGGTCTACCAAAACTGATCTTGATCTTCAAATTTGAAATCCACACCTTAATACTCAGTAAATACGCAGAAGTTCCACTAAATTAGGGATACCTACATACTAACGAGTTTGGTCTTCTCTAGCCTTCATAACGGCTGCCACATGACGAGCCATAAATTCCACAAGTTTTTGGAAACGTTCCACGGGAGTTACCTACCAAATATTGGCTAAAGCTGTCCATAATTCAGTAGGGGTCGTTGGTGAGGTGTGATGGTTTTTCACGCCTTGTTCCAAAACATCCCAAATATGCTCAATAGGATTTCGGTCTGGGCTTCTAGGTGACCAATTTATGACAGAAAAGTCAATCCGAATGCTCATCCAAACAGCCAGTAGCCCACCGGATCTTGTGAGATGTACAGTTGTCTTGTTGGAAAATTCCAGTACATTGTGTGCGGATGACAGAACCGCATAAAGGGATGAATTTGATCACATAGTTATACTCTCAGGCTCCCGTCGCCATTAAGTTGTCAGAATCGAGACTCATCACTCCATGCTACTCGTTTCCAGTTGTATGCACTCCAGTCTATGTGCTCTCTTGCCCAGGCAAGACGTGCAGCCCGATAGAGAGTTTTGAGCAATGGTACTCTCGTAGCTCGATGGCTGCCGAAACCCATACGATGAAGCAAGCTTTGTACGGTCCGTTTACTGACTGTACAACTGGCACCGTAATTAAACTGGGTGGTAATTTGAGCTAATGTTTTGCTTCGCTGGCTACGTACAATACGTCTGGTATGTCTCTAACTACGCACTGTTAAAGATAATTGTCCTTTGCAGTTTGACCAATCGCTAGTTTTTTGTCCCCATCCATGTATTCTTGGTATACTCTTGACACTATTGAACTTGAAAATACTAGCTGTCTGACGATTTCGAAAATTGAATGGCCCATGCGCCCACCTGCGATTTGTCCGCGATCGAAGGCATCTAAATCAGGTAGTTAACCCAATCTGGCGATTCCAATAAATAATTCAGAACAACCACAGTGCACGCTATATATGCAGTCACCACAACGCCCTCACTTGCGCATAAATGATGCGCAATGCTACAGAATTTGCTTAGTCATTGCTATCCATAATTCAGTGTCATTTCAGTGTAACTTCCGAACAGTTCTTTAAGACACAGTGCCTTCGTCATAAACAGTGCATATTTTTTGACGTTTGTTTGGCATTTTTGCCTTTCGATTGAAAGAAAGATATTCAGAGCCTGAAATTCATTTTTCTTGCTTCCTTATTCAAGGCGTATAAAACTGAGAACTGTTAAAGTATCATAACCAAACTGTTTCCTGAATTTTAAATTACTTACGTATTCAGTTGTTTCCTCCTATTTGATAGTATGGAGCGTTACCTCTTTTCCGCCTGAATATAGCCCCGTGTCACCTTGCTGACAGTTTTAAGAAATAAAAATTATGTGTAATACTTCTTGTGTCAGTTTCGTTATCCGTCATAGCAGGTCATTTGGCTTCCCTTTTCCTGATAGATAATATCAAATCCCATTCTGTTCACATTCTTTGTAGACTGCTTTTATGCTGCTCTAGTCCAATAAGTCAACCACTCATTTGCCAATAGAGCATGAAACGGATATGTTGGGCAAAATACTTTGGGCATTACATTATATCGCAAGAGGAAATTAGTAATATGTGCATCATTCTTTTACTCCTATATATAAGTGTATAAGCATAATCTTATAAACAGAGCAATTTTATGAATTACTGATTTTTAACATTCCATGTACAAAAGCTAGTCATTAATGGGCCATACAACTTCGAATTTTTAATCGTCGCTTTATCTATGTATGCGATGCGAATATGTTTCATTTCAATAAAAATAATTTTCTCTTCACAGTGCTTTTTTTCATGCAAAATTTGTATGTATAATAGAGTCTTTTGATTAATTAAAAATCATTTCTTGTAAAAACTTTCAAGGAATTAGTTGATATTTTTAATGTAGTTAAACATATAGGATAGACGCTTCCAAAAAGAAGTGAACTTTCTTGAAAACAGATATATTTATTGTAGCATTTTAATACTAACATTTTGAAAAAAAATGCATTTGAAAAATATAATTTTTCTTTCATTTCGTATTTTTTTTCGTTCTGGTATTATGAAGTTTTTATTACACATCTAATCCCCGAGAATACTTATATCCTTTAAAAACATTTTTTAACTCTTGAGACTATAATAAATCTATCATTTAATGAAGTTTTTATTTCATTTATTTATGTTTTTATGTATAAATACCAAAAACCAATAATTCTTAAGTAAATTGAGGAAGAGATAAAGTGAAACACGGGTAAAAAATCTGAATACTGCCAGGCATTGTTCTAAAAACTCGGTATAGTACTCGTAAGTTGATTGCGTATTTCATGTTATGTAAAAAAATCTTTAGCTGAGTTTATTTTTTCCCCATGATAAGTATCTTGTATATAAATAATATAAATTTATTATATAATCATATTTCAACAGAAAATTCTTTTGTTTTCGCAGCTAATATAATTCAGTAAAAATGATGAGGCAATACATTTTTTGTCGAATTTTTTTTATATTAGAATTATAATTCTATTTATAGATAATTATTCCTGACTATGATCTGAAATTTTTTTATATCGTAAATGGAATTAAATTTTACAATGTTTTTGTTCCTAAGTAAATAGAATAGCCTTCAAAACTATTTTTAAATGCATTTTTCTTTGCAAATATTTAATTTTACAGCATTTTTTCAATATTTGTTGTCATTAAAAGGCTTGCAACTGTACTCTATAATATGATTGTATGAAGATTATATTAATAACCTGAAAATTTAAAATATTTTTTTATAATTGATTTATTTTGGAATTTTTACCGTACTCTTTCAAAGGATTACTGTTTCCTAAGTGTTTTTAATAATATGAGTATGCAATTAGGAGGAGAAATTTTACATTATAAACATATCTTTCTAAAAAAGATTGAAATTTAAAATATCACACTTACAAGTCAATTTTTTAAAAAAATATAATGCTTCATTTTTTTTAAAAAAATTGTAATGTTATTTTATAATTTAAGAATCTACAACACAATAATATAACATATAAATAAATATCTTCTTGAAAACAATCATTTTCATTATACCAATCAAAACTGATAATATTATTATAATGTGGCACAAACAAATATCATTTTTTTTGTTTTTTTGTAACATCTTTTCTAAAGTATGTGTAATTTTAGTGTGGTTGCTAAATTTCAAGTACTAAATAAATTTATATGCCCGCAAGAATTACTCTCTTTTCATTAAAATCGCATTCTTATTCTTTGCCCTACAATTCCAAAAACTGAAGTATTTTTATTTATATATTTACATGCCATTGTTTTCCAATCTTCAGATTTACTTCCGCTAAAACAAACACATCATTAAAAAAATACAAGTGTTCTCATACGATACATTATTATTAAGCGATATTATCAACATCGTTGTTCCTCAAATGTGTAAAATAGTGAATATAGGTTGCGTTTGTAGTTTTTAAAACATTTTATAATATATACTTTAAATACTTTTAAATACTTACTGAATTAAGGTATCTGACTACCTTCGGGGCCGTGATTTTGCAAAAGCGCATAAATGGATAATTTTCATGATATTTAGTGTCACTTAGATTAATATATAAGCATAAAATTGTTTTAAGGACATTTTGACAAAAAAAATTATTTAAATGTAATATTTTGGCAAAAAATTAACTTAGAATAATCTTTTTTCCAAATGCTCTCCTTTTGTGAAAAATGCTTCTATTATAATAATATATAGCCTGTATGTAGCTCAGACCTCTGTACAGAGGCCCAACTAGAATTTTTAAAATATATAACTTAGAAGTGGGTTTATTCATATTTTACGACAACAGAGGGGAGCAATTTTAAGAAAAAAAAACTAAATTAATTATTTGAATTGGTGGTAACTCTGAAAATAATATGAATTTTTCGAAAATTCTAGTTGAGCCTCTGCAGAGAGATCTGAGCTTTATACAGGCAAAATATTATAATAGAACCATTATTCACCAAAGGAAAACATTTGGAAAAAAGTTTATTCTAAGTTAATTTTTTACCGAAATATTATTTTTAAATAATTTTTTTTTGTCAAAATGTCCTTAGATCAATTTTATGCATATATTTTAATCTGAGTGACATTAAATATCATGAAAATTAATCATTTATGCACTTTTTTAAAATCACGGTTCCGAACGTAGTAGAATACATTAATTACACCGGCGTTTCTCAAACTGTGGGGCGCGCACACCTAGGGGGCCGTGATAATCCTACCAGGGAGGCGCGAGCTTATCGAAATGTCAAAAATGAAAGATTTAAAAAAAAAATGTTAATTTACTGAAAGGAATGAAAACAAAAAATACACATTCTGAGATAATAAAAAATACACATTTACAATGATACAATATGCTTATAAATGTATCAGTGTTGCACAATGTATTCGATGATTAATTCATCGATACTTACACTGCTGGACAATTGCTAAGGACGGATCACAAATTGCTATGTAGCATAACATTAAGCGAGACATGAGGCCTAGTAGGATAAAATATAGTTGCCACACTGTCCAGACATTAGAATAAAGAATATTTATTGTTCTGGAAAGTACAAAAGCTGTGAAACATCTGAAAGAAAAAAAAATGTTCATTTGATCTGCGTACGGAGAAATGGAACAATGCATCTAAAAGTCAGCAGGCACCTTAAAGAAAGGTATCAGTACGGGATATGTCCACCGTGGAGTGTGATGCAACATTCCACACGTCGTACCATACTTTGCACAACATTATCCAGCAGCTGTTGAGGATATTTATCCCATTCCTCTGTGAGTGTACGGATGAGGGTGTTCTTGTTTGTCGGAGGATAGTTTCGACCAGCAACTTGCCTCCCCAAAGCATCCCACACATTTTCAATGGGGTTTAGATCTGGAGAACGCGAGGGCCATACGAGACGTTGAATACCCTCGCTGTCTAGACAATCCTGAACAGCGAGTGTTCGATGACATGTTGCGTTGTCGTCCATAAAAACAAATTTATCACCGACAGCACCACGGAAAAGACGAACATGAGGAAGTAGAACTTCATCAATGTATCGTTGGCCCGTCGTAATCCCATTCGCAACCACATGTAGGCGCGAGCGGCCATTGATCATGATGCCGGCCCACACCATGATACTGCATGTCGGATATCGGTCCTTTTCCTGGATATTTTCTGGACGATAAGCAGTACCACTCTCGTGCCAGATCTGTTGGCGTCTACAATCCGATGACAGACTGAACCTACTCTCATCTGAGAAAAGTACGCATGCCCAGTCCTGTTCAGTTCAATTGTGATGCTCACGACACCATTGCAAACGGGCAGTACGGTGCTGTCTGGTCAATGGGACACACACAGCAGGTCTGCGTGCGTATAGTCCTCCTCCCCTCAAACGTCTGGCAACAGTTTTTTGGGAGATCTGCTTTCCTGAGGCAGCAAGAAACTGATTTGCCACCTGCTGAGCTGTGGTGCGCCTGTTCCTTTTTGCTGATAGAACGATATATCAGTCTTCTGCAGGCGTCGTACTTCTGACACGACCTCCCCTGTGCCGTCTACTACACATTCCAGTAGTTTTAAATGACTTCCACAGCCGTGAAATAACGCTGTGAGCGATGTCGAACTCCCTGGCAACATCTGTTATTTTTCGCCCTTCTTCGATCTTTCCAATAATTCGGCTACGCATAAAATCATCTATGTGATGTCGGGAAGACATGCCAAAAATTTTAAGTTCGTCTATTAAATCTTTCTTTTAAAACTTTGACTTGAAACAACAACTGTCCACACGCGTCAAAACCTTTAAAGTTCTTATGAACGCTATCACGTGATGAACAGAGTGGAAAAAAAATTTGCATACTCATACTTCTTCTTACTAATATCCCGCACTTATTCTAATTTTCCACATTTTGCTTCCTTTCATTTTAGGGCTGCTATGGATTATAGTATTATCCGTCCTTAGCAATTGTTCAGCAGTGTATTAAACAGCAAGTTAAATGATTTCTAGTGACCTCATGGGCTGATCAAATGCAAAATTAAGCACTTGTCGCAATAATTAGTACAGTTTATGATGAAACATGCATTTTAGTTATAGAGTCAAAGTGCATTATTATTTAATTCAATACATTATTATGTATGCAGGGGGACGGTGCCATGAAAATTGCGATTGAAATTTGGGTCACCAACATTAAAAGTTTGAGAAACACTGAATTACACTGATTTGTTTCATATCTTTCTAACATCAAATAATCAACATAAAACAGCAGTCATAAAAATGAGTTTTTTCGTTGCCTTTATTCAATATCAATATGGATCCTCGAATCCTCTATGTCTCCTCATGTTTTTTAACTGTAACTTATTTTTATTTAATTGCTCAAAGGAGCCACAAAACAAGCCAAAGTTCAATTGAAGCAATTTTACATGATTATTTATTATGCTTCTTTACATAATTCGGATTTTTCTTCTGCGTTCAGTGACTTGCAAGCAACAGTTCCCTTTCATTTTGAGCAGTTGAATTATTTTTAATTAGCTCAAATAATAATATTTTTCTCCAATATTTTTCAAGAGGAAATTTAATATGGCAAATGTTTAAAATAAGTTACTTATTCAACTCGCAGGAATATTCAAGAAGTTTTTATTAATAAATAAACAAAAGATTGTATACATTTTGATATAATAGTCAAAAATATAGTGTTAAAAAACTCTTAAAATATATTTTTCTAAAATTAATAGTTTTAGCTGCACTCAGTTTATCGTAATTTTTTTTAAATAACATTGAGGAAACTATACTTAAAGATTTAACAGCACTTTACATATTGTATATATCACCACAACATTTTTGTATTCAATGTTGGCTTAAATGGACAAGTTAAATGGTATAAAACCGAAAACAAGCGAGAACAACATAGAGATAGTGTCCAACTATAAATTATTTGATTGACGGGAAACTAGTTTGCCTCTGACGATACTTATTTATTATAAAAATCATAAATTCAATAATAATTCAATGCAAGTAAAAAATATTTAGAACAGATACATTACTAAAATCTTAAATACACTATAATGTGAAACAATAGAAATAATGGCTACGATCTTTTCGAACTATTTTTCAAGAGAAACAAATCCGCATGATGCGGAAAAATGTAAACACAAGTTTGGTGACTATGCATACAAAAAAGAACGTTAGTATAAAAACATACATCTCCTGAAAAACAGCTTTCTACTGTTTTACATAATGCTTCGTCCTACCATTCTGGCACTTCGAATACTGTAAAGTTACATTGTATTATACTCTTAAAAGGATATTTTCCACCTTGCAGTTCCCCCTCCTGATCCTCCTCGATGTTTACAACGCTGTTACGGCTCAACAAAAACAAATTTGTTATTTTCAACACCAACGCGTTTCCACTCTCTCTCTATTTTTTCCCCAGAACCAGCATTTTTTTATTTCTCTTTCCATTCTCTGTGTCTTATCTACCACCTGTTGATATCTTCCTTAACATACCCATTACGATTAGGTAAGATTTCACTCACATCAAGTCTTTTGCATGCCAGAAATAAAGCATAATTTCGTACCATTTCGCCACATTTTTCCCCTTTTCCAACCAATACTTCGCATAGCACGGCAGGATCACGAAAACAGTTGTGGATTTTTCAATCTACTTGTTTATTTCTACTTCTATTATTGAAAAACAAACATAAATTTTTGAAATGTAGAGAATAAGGATTTTTCAATATATTGGACCAAAAGTTCAATACCGGTATTTGGCATTATTTAGATCTTAATACCGTGAGTAGAAATTTTAGAAAGAAGAAAAGAAAAACATAGGTGTTTCTTTGGTATGATTTGCCAGTTTTATTAGAGAATGTAAGTATCATAAAAAATAATTTGTAACTTATAAATTATAACCGTATATAAAGAATCACAAAAAGTAAAACAACATCTTATTCATTTAAATTACATAAAAGTGTAAATATCACTATTAAGTCTGTGGTACTATTACAAATTTTTGAAATGTGATATTAAAGAACATAATGCATCAATTGTACTGTATGATACGCAAATACAATGTGAATAACAAACTCACCAATTTAAAAAAATATCGAAATATTACGCACTTTCTTCACAACTACAACCTTGTTTTCACAGAAAAAATATCAGACTACAAACTCTGCGCGTGTGCAGTATCGTTCTGAGCTGTAATAGGAGAGTTTTGACCCTTTTCCTTGGACGATAAACACTTCTCTTGATTGTACGACGCAACTTTATGTCCACAGTCTAATTAATTTCTCCCGTATACTATTTTGCTATGTTGGCGATCCCAGAACATATAGTGGAGACAATTTAAAAATGTTTTTTAGTAAATACCGAAGAAACGGTATTTAAACTTGTGAATACCGGGATTACAAAATTGTACAAATGTCTCAACATACCGGTACTGCAAAACCGGTATTGCAATCCGTAATAGAGAGAGCAAATCATTAAGAATGTATGGGCATTTTGGTGTATTGGACGATACGTAGGAGAATGTTAGAAAATTTTCTTTTTGTTTTACTTGTAATGCTAAAGGTATCTAGAATGGAAATTTCTGAGAAATCAGTTTATTTGAAATTGAAATATTATCGGAGGATATAGGATTTTTAAATTTCGTACAAAAGTGTGGTTTTACGAACCAATTTTTTTTTAATTTATGAACTTAACTCAATAGCACGATAACCCACGAGGGCCAAGGCCTATTGTGCCCAACTCAGAATACGCGACCTTGGAACCTGAGGTGCATGAGCAGATGTTCCGATCAGGGGGTCAGTCTGACACGAAACCTCCAGTGTTAAGTTCACAAACAAGCTTGGTACTCAGTTATCGACCCACTGAAGGGATGAAAGGCTGAGTCAATCTTGCCCAATCCGAGATTCCAACCTCGGACATGTGGTGCGGAATAGCGATGCACTAACCACTCAGCCAATGTGCAATTTATGATAATAAAAAAAAAATTAAATGTCTGTACTTCCTTTGATGCTAGTTTGCTAAAATTTTGGAAACATATGAGAGTCGCAAATAAAAAGCAATTTTTATGAGATACGCGTAACTCAAAATGTACGTAAGTAAAATATACAGAATGGTTTTTGCTTAAATTAACACCTTAAAAATTACAATTTAATTAAATTATGCATTCATATTTTTTAAAAAAGCTTTATAAATAACTTATCTGAAATTTAAAAATTTTTAGACCTCAGACAAATAAAAATGCAAAATTGAGAGAAAATAATTAAATATAAACATTTCCTGTTTCAAAAAATTATGATTTCTAAAATGATCAAAAATACTCTTCATATTCTTGTAAACCGGAAGATTTTTCTCTCTTGTAACATGAAATGGACAAAAAAGTATAAAAATTCCTGCATTCTTATCTAGAAGGGATTTTTTCTAAAATATAACAAAATGGAATAAAAATTTGTATTAAAGAAAGTATTTGAAAGTTTTGAGTTGTAATGTTTATCAAGTAGAAATTGTAATAAATAATAAATATTTATTATAAATAAATGATCTTTGAGATAAATATTTATATTCACATTAGTTCCCTAACTCTCAAACATGCTGTTTTATCACATGGTCAGAATTTTACAAGTTATCTACTCCCAGTTACATTGATGAAATTTTAAAAATGTTTGTTCTTATGGTTATAGTTGCAACTTGATATGAGAAGAATAGGAATTATCTATGTGTGAGAATAACTTCATTTCAAAAAGAGATTTCCTAAGATATTATTAATACATAAATTGGAAAAAAATTACATTTATGTCTTTAATTCTCTCACACACTCACTTTTCACCACTTGAGCCAATCAACGTCAAATAAGAAGTAAATAACAATAAATGCTACATATTGTCTTCGTAAATTTCTGTAAGTTAGGAAATGGTTGTTTTCGATGATAAAAACAACGATTTTGGGAATTTTAAACGTAGAAAAGGAATTTTCTTACACAAAACTTAATTTATTATGGATTGTTATCTTTGAACTTTAAATGTGTGCGTGTTGCCTTTAAAGTGTAAAATCCGTTAGTTCATAGAATAACTAGGTATTTCATGAAATAACTAGACAAGTTAGTTAAAGTATATAAAATTATTAAATTTTACGATTTAACTACGTAGTCTATAGAATAAAGATTAATTGATCTTTAAAGTATGAAATACGGCACTCGACAGTTTTTTAAACCGGTTCTAGCTGCTTTTAGTCAGAATTGATACGCTTAAATAATAATTGTACAGTAAAACAGACTTGTACTCTAAATCTCGATTCAGTATAGTATGTGAGCAAGAATTGACTTTTGTAAAAAAAGATTCAAATATTGACTCAGCGCTTCCATCTGTTGCAACAGCTCAAAGCAAGGAATTAAAAAGTGATTGAGAAAAGAAAATATGTAATAGTAAAAAGTTTTCTGCTTTCAAATATAATATGAAATGCAATTCAAAGTGCCATCACGGTAATTCTTGCTTTGATAAACAATGAAAAGTAAAATAAAGGTATATATTTAATAAAATTTAAATTAATATTCTCTTACATTTTTATTTAAAACAGCTTACACAATGTTTTTTATGAAGCAAAAATTTGTTTCGCAGCATATATTTTTTGGTAATGTTTAAATATAACTATTTCAGCGACAAATTATTTTTTTCCCTTTATACTTAACTATCGTTTGCAGTATGATCAATAATAAATTACATTATCCACTTTTCCTTATTATTAAGAGGATTTGTTACCCCAAAAATCACAGACCTATCGTTTTTTTTATTTTCATTTAATCTTATTCTTTGCATTATTATCTTTCGATTGATATATCACTTGTGTATGTTTGAAAGTTAGAAGTTGAAAAAGACTTCATTTGAAAACAAATTAGGCAATTCAGCCACACCCCCTTTTTAGAAAAAAAAGCTAAAAAAAGCGTTTCGATAAAAAAAGAAATCTAATTTATAAAGAGAAATAATAACATTAAAAAAAAGAATGTCCAATATATAAAGCAGAATATTTCCGAGGCAATACATCCAATCATTTTTTTCTTTGTGAAATGTGTGCATGTAAAAGTTTTAAATTAAGGCATTTTATATTAATAATTTTATAATTTCAGTTCTTCTTCCTCATACAAATGTAATCTATATATATAAAAGAGAAAAGCGACTCACTCACTGACTGACTGACTCACTCACTGACTAATCACGATATCTCCGGAACTATTAAACCTACAGACTTGAAATTTGGTAGGTAGGTTCCCTTCATAGAGTAGACGTCAGCTAAGAACGGATTTTGCAAAGATTGAACCCCAAGGGGCGTTACGGGTGTTTAAGGGGCGTTATAGATAATTATTTCCATTACTAAATTATTAGATGTGCAGTCGTGAAACTTGGTACACAGATTTCTTTCATAAAGTAGAGATTCCCTACATAATTATTTTTACGAAAATCAAACTCCAAGGGGGCGTTGAGGGCGCTTAAGGGGCGTTATACATAATTATTTCCATTTTTAAACTATTAGACGTACAGTCTTGAAAAAAAAATTTGGTAAATGGATTCCTTTCATAAAGTACAGATCCCCTACAGAATGGGTTTTGTAAAAATCGACTCCCAATTGGCGTTATAGAGAATTAAGTGGCGTTATATAGGTAATTAACTCCTTTTTTCAAAATATTAGACGTAAAATCTCGAAATTAAGTAAGCTGATTCCATTCATTAAGTAGAGATCCGCTATAAGATGGGTTTTGTGAAAATCGTTTCCTAAGTCGCGTTGCGGGGACTTAAGGGGCGTTATAGATAACTATTTGCATTTTTGAACTATTAGACTTACAGTCTTGAAATTTGATATAAGCGGATTCCTTTCATAGAGTACAGATCCGCTACAAAATAGTTTTGGGGGAAATTGTGATCTCCCAGGGTCACTGAGGGGGATTAAGGGGCGTAATTGATAAATATTTCCGCTTTTCAACTAATAGAACCACCTGCTTGAAACTTAGAAGGTATGTTCCGTTCATGGAATAAAGTTCCTTTTACAAAGATTTTTGCGAAAACGGACCCCCAAAGGAGTGAGGTTGCGAGGGATTAAGACGTGTTAAAGAAAAACTCCTGTTTTTGAATTTAACTCATTTACTTGAAATTTTTTGAGTACTTTTCTTTGCTTGAATAGAGTTCCACTAAGAATGGATTTTATGGAAATCAACTCCAGGGGGAAGCGGGGAGAGTTATTGGGGCGCATTGATAGACAAATTCCCATTCTCCAACTGCTAAGATTATAATAATAAAACTTGGTTTGCATGCTTCTTTTAATGAATTGGAATCCACTAAAAATGCTGTCAACGAGGTATTGATGATAAAAATTCCGTTTTTGCTCTGTTAGATGTAGACTTGAAATTTAGCATGCATGTTTATTTGATGGAGTAGAGATCCACTGAAAATTGCTTTGGTGGAAATCCACTTGATTATTAGGTTAAGTGAGCGAAAAAAATCTTTCTACTTCTATTTTAGATATAGATAAAATTAAATATTATAATTTATGTTCTTTTTATATCAAGGGGCGAGAGAGTAACAGCTATAAATACATTTTTCAGTACAATCGAATTCTTAATGCTAGATATCAATAATTAAGATATATGTAAACAGTATACATATATACAACATCGTGAAATACCCAGTGAAGCGGGTGGGTAACGGCTAGTACTTTAATATTATAAGAAGAAAAACAGCTAAAATGTCTGTCGTGAAAGAAAAAAAAATTTTTAACGTTTTTCTTGAATTTTCTTGTGCAAATAGTACTCTCTAAAAGTTGATCATTTATAAAAATGTGTGGGTTGAAAAAATATGAAAATGCAATTATTTTAAAGAAAAATGTATAACTAATACCTTAAAGTGGTATTTTAAATTTAATTAAGCTCATAATAAATATTTTTCAGAATTATAAACTTTAAAGGGGTTTTTCTCAGTTTGTATTTTTCGAAACCTTAGTGCATTCAAAACGCTACTCCTTCGACAATTATTTACCAATCACTTCCATTTTTTTCCTGCGTTTTAAAAATAAAGCATGTAATAAAATTAGGGAACCGTTTTTCTATAAACTGAATACTTTATTTAAAAAAATAAAATGTGAGACATGTTGGCTTTTTCGTTGATTTTTAGCCTGTACATCAACATTTTATTTTTTTCTCAAAAACGAATAAAGTTATTCTAAAATTGATCCTTAAAGTTGCTTAAAACATCCATAAGAATATTATAAAAAAAATTCAGGTAAAAAGAAATGTTAATTTTTACAAAAGGAGTAGGATTTTAAAATTTTCCCAATTTTCTTCAAAAAATTTAAATTTTTAAAATTGTGTGAATAATATATAAAAATTTTCATCTGGTATCATTTTCTTGAATAGAAACATTGTATAAAATGTTAAAATATATTTTTTAAATACGTAAATAAAGAAATTTGCTCAAAGGGTACCAAGTTCTCTTAATCAATTAACCATCCGCAATAGAGGTAAATCACATTTTTCAAGAGATTTTAGCTATTTAGGATAAATTAATTTACAAAAAAAAACTTTAAAATCATTAAAGTATGAAATTTTTCATCTATTATATATCTTAACTGACTTGTCTAGTTATTTCATGAAATACCTAGTTATCCTATGAAATAACTGAATTAAACACTTTAATTGTAACATATACATCAAGTTCAGTAAAAGTGTTGCACGAGAAACCTGCATTTGTACTGAGGCATAGAGCCTGCAGAAAATTTAAAACACTACCAGCTTGAGCCATAATGATTCTGACCTCTAGATTTACTTTATCTTTTAAATAATTATATATACGAATAATTATGTGCACGCAATAGTGCATCTAGTGCAATAGTTGCATTTTAATTACTCAGCATTCAGTACTAAGTCAGAATTCTTAGAATAATGGAAGAGGGAAATAATCTAGTGTCTTAAACATAATACAAAACTTAATTAAGCGAAATTCAAGGCTTTGGCCACTAATTTCCCCTTCACATGGCCCATATGGTATTCCAAACCATTTTTCTTAATTTCCTATGCATGTTTACTCGGTGACTCTATGGATCTCTATAGCTCACCAGGCAAGCATAGGTTCATGTTGTAGCAGAGACTCTAGTCTCTACGAATAATGATTATTTTACAACAATTAAGTCTTTGTTTATGTGTGAAAAGTTAATTTCGATTTGGAATGTAAGTCATTAGATAAGACATTTCAATGTTTTAAACCAAAATATGTTGTAATCAACATCAGCGGACTTTAAAATTAAGCCTCGGTCTGATTAACAACACTGATTTGAGTAAAGATTAGAGTCTTCGCAATTAAAATACTATTTGTAATTTTAGGGTTTAAAGTCGCGTGGAAATATCCGAAAAAAAACATGCCACGGAATTGAAAAGAAGTGCAAAATATTTCTGAAAAAGCTATGTTTGGCTATGTTTTAGATATGTTCATAACAGTAAATGTATGGCAGTTGTCAAAATAGATTCAACAAAAGTTAATGAAAGAAATTTAAATACAGAGTGATGTAAGAACTGTCCCAAGATGCACGTAATGAATACTCGTTATAAAGCTGTCGCTTCAATTAAAAGTAATAATCTTCAAAATTCTTGTTTTCAATAGTCTCAAGGATTAAAAATAAAGTATTTCGCTTGTTGTTTTTCGTTGAGGATTATGAAAAAATCGTCCCCTTTAAATATGTGCTTAATCTTGATTTCCTATTAAAAACTAAGCAGTTAAGAACAATAATTAAACTTTGTTAAAGAAAACAAGCTAACTTTGTTAATTATTTTAACCTTTTCCTGACGAAGTACTAATCAGCAGAAAACATTGTAAAGACGGGTGTGTCGCATATGCGTCCTCCCCAAATGTCACCAGCAGCTGGATGTTCACTAGTGAATCGCGTTTCGTATGGGTTCTACAGGTTTGTCGTTCCACATGGAAAAGTGCATTGAACGACCTTCCGTCTGATAAGGGGAGTCTGAGACTCTGGTGCATATATGACACACTCGCCGCGAAAGGGTTGGTAAAATTATCCCTAATGTGTGATAAACGCAGATATTTTCCTGTTTTTCCAAAAAAAAAAAAAAACCTTTCTATCATTTGACAAAGTTTTCGATTGGCTGAATATCTCGGTAAAGTTTTCTTTCTATTTAATAATCGAGAAAAAATGCTTAAACAATTTTGTGCACTACCTTGCAATTTCTTCACTTTAAGAAAATATCTCTTTGAATTAAAAAAAAATTATTAATTTTTTTTTAACAAACTCATTTTTGAACTGTTAACTTATTTCCACTGCTGAAAAGTAAGTTATTAGAGTTTTTTTATTTTGGAGGGGGGAAGAAATCCTTCGTTTTAATCCTGAGCAGCACCATCAAAAATTCCCAAGCGTATGTCTACTGAACGAAAAGATTAGGGAAAAAATGGGAAGCAAATAAATAAAACGTATTAAGAAATCTAAACATTTATCGAAGAAAAATTTTTAATACAAAATGAAAAGATTTCGGTAAGAAATGTTTTTCTAATTGTGTGATAAGTTATATATATATATATATATATATATATATATATATATATATATATATATATATATATATATATATTTCATACTCCTGTGTGTGCTCTAAACGTGGTTTGAGACTCTATGTTATATGATTACTTGTTTTTCCCATGTTGCCTACTATCACTCTTCTGAATTTGTCGGTCGAATTCGGCAACACCCTGTATATTAATTATGCATTATTTAAATATATTTATTTTAATAATATAAATAACTGATATTATAACTATTCCTTCATCACAAATAAAAAAAGGTTCTTATGTTATATATCTTTTAAACACATATTCATTTAAACTAGAATTTTAGTTTCTAATGGGGCTGCGTATTGGTATTTAACCTTTGTAGACCTAGTACATTCCCCAGGAACTGCTATTACTGATTAGCGCGGCACCCCATATAGGCGATACCGTCTACCGCAAGTAATTTTGACGCCCAGCTTCCTCCCCAGAAGGAGGAACCTGAGTTCTGACGAATTGTACCACGTACCAGATTTGACACGCTTGCCACAGTGTGCTAATGTCTGATGTACATAATCATTGAACTAATATATTTTGAGTATAAGGTTTTTCATTGAAAAAATTCGATTTTGTAGTTCACGAAATACAAATGAACGTAACAGAACTTTTATTTTACGATCAATTACTTGTGTCAATATTGTTTTAAACATTATGCTAGAAAAACGAAATAAGTTCCGGAATATATTTTTTAAAAAATGCTTTTTTTTTCTTCTTGTAAAAGCTAAATCTTACAATTCATTTATTTGTTTCAGGATGGAAGAATGAGGGGAGAGGGAAGGCAGAACACTGAATCATTTAATAGTTCAAAAGACAAAATGGTCTCTTTTTCAATATAATCACCAACAGATAAAGGGTCAAATGTGTCAAAAAGTGTAATAATCGGAAGAGCATATAACTTAAGTAATGAGTCACAGTGGAAGGTTTTTCAATCGCTTACTAGGAACCATTACTTGAATAATTGGCGAAAATCTAAATAATTATATTTACAAGCAATAGCAATAGGAACAGAATAGAAAAATAGCAACAGAATTAAATTTATAAGCAATAGCAATAGCAACAGAATTAAATTTACAAGCAATAGCAATAGCAACAGAATTAAAATTATATGCAATAGCAATATGAACAGAATAGAACAATAGCAATTAAATTTATGAGCAATAGCAATAGGAACATAATAGAACAATAGCAACAGGATTATATTTACAAGCAATAGCAATATGAACAGGATTGCACAATAGCAACAGGATTATAATTACAAGCAATAGCAATATGAACAGGATTGCACAATAGCAGCAGAATTCAATTTACAAGCAAGAACAAGAGCAATAGAAACAGAATAGAACAATAGCAACAGAATTAAAGTTATGAGCATTAGCAATAGGAACAGAATAGAACAATAGCAACAGGATTAAATTTACAAGCAATAGCAATATGACCAGGATTGCACAATAGCAACAGAATTAAATTTACCAGCAAGAGCAATAGGAACAGAATAGAACAATAGCAACATAATTAAATTTGCAGGAAATTGCTAGCATTCCTCTACGTTTCATGTTTCATAGTAGCTAGTTTTCAACAAGCAAAGGAAAAACGAATAAAACAAAAAATGGTTTAACCAAAGTCTCCTTTTATGAACGAAACAGAAACAGAATTGAAATCAAACTACATCTCCCCGTTCCTATTCAGGGTGTCGTAGAATATAAGTAGTTGAGTTAGTATGATGTCATTATTTTCGCTTTCTATTCATTAAAATTTGTAAAAGTGAGTAAAAAGTTTTCTAAGTTATATACAATAAGTTATAGTGAGTTGAAAAATGGGGGTAGTACAGTGATTCTCAAACTGTGGGGCGCTCTTCTAAGGGGCTTGATAAACCCACGTGGGGGGTGCTAGCATATCGAATAGTTGAAAATAAAAGGATTATTTAAAAAATTATTCACCTGAAAGTTGCAGCACATTTATGCATGTTTTGCGCTGACAGTCCATAGGTTGCCTTTTTGTCCGCGAGAATGCCAGATGTGATAGATGTATGATAGAGAGAAACAAATACTAGATTGTTTTACAAATAACCTTTGTATGCATAGAAATGGATTATTGAGGAAATAAATATTCAATTTAATTAAAAACTATTTGGCAATATGCTCCAAATTAAAAATTAGAAGGGAAAAGTATTACAATACTTGTCTTATTACATAAAAGCAACACATACAAAATTAAATGCTAAGCTTGATAAATTTGTACGGTTTATGAATTAGGTTGTATTCCAATTTTCATGTCAAAACATTGTCATTATCGCACCAATTCGTTATTATTGCATTCAATATATTGTTTTTAAAGGGTGGGGTAGCGTGCGATAAAAATTATGATTGAAAATTGGGTCGCAAATATGGAATGTTTGAGAAAACTGTGGTAATCCCGACAAATCCATGCATCACTTAACAGTACCCTTAATCCTAGATTTATAAGCTATTTTTAAGATCAAAACTATTAGATCATCAAACCCATTACTTATATATTCTACAGTTTTAAAGGGGCTGTTTTCGGTTAATGTTAAATAGGCCCCGAATTAGGTACATTTTTTCAGGTATACAAGAAATAAAAAATTAATATTATATGTTGGCTTCACTATCCCTTAGAGAACAAAATGTTTTATAATTCTTCACAGTTTTGTTCGAGCTGAGCCAATTTTTCTGGTATAAAATGTGTTTCGCCTTTTTTCTCCTATACCGTAATGTTAAATGAGCTGTTTTATCACGTGTTAAAATGAAAAAATAATAATATTCACGGAATTATTTTGAAATTTTAGAAACGCTATATTGTTAACAGATATCTAAATTATAATGTTGCAAATTTTCAAGAAAATTGAGGCATTGTTCTGTCTGAAAATGCGCTCCGTATTTAGTTCAGACTCTCGTACTTTTCCCGAAACAGCCTTAACAGCATTAGATCTATAAGAAAAAAATCTTTACTAAATGAATATAAAGTGTGTACTCTGATTTAAACTTGTTGTGCAGCAATGATTCACGTGTGAGTTATAGTTTCAGCTGAAACTACTACTTTTATCTGTCTCAGTCTACTTTTATCATCACCTGAATACAGTACGTGAATAAACAAAATGAATACATAATTGGGCAATAATTTTGTTTATTGCTCTCTTAAGATTCCTTCTGAACGTTTTCAAATCCCTCCCATTTTTGTAGTTTCAGGAATTCCGTGGGATTTAACGTACTTTGTAAATGCTTGCGCTGAAGCTTTATTTTTACCAGCAGTATGAAAATATTGAAAAAGACAGCGGAAAATTTGGAGAAAAATCCTACACAAAATACACATTTTGCTCCTTTCAAGCTGTATTTAGAAGGATTGTTACACAATTATAAGTATTGTATTACAACCACCACCATATATTACTTTGTGTGTGTGTGTTTAATCTTTTAATTTATTTCATTCAAACAAAGGATAAAAAGCAAAAGCAAACCCATAATATATATATATATATATATATATATATATATATATATATATATATATATATATATATATATATATATATATATATATATATATATATATATATATATATATATATATATATATATATATATATATATATATATATATATATATATATATATATATATATATATATATATATATATAAAATACTTTTCACCGCTTCTTTCCATTCATTTATAAGATACGGTAACTTTTCCTGTTTGTAAAGGATACTGTAAAAATATATCAGGATTACTTATATGTTTTGGGTGAATATCATGTATTTTTACTATACCTTTATGTAGAATTTTTACTCCTCAAATAATTATTTTCATCAATTTGCGTTATTCCCATTTCTTGCTTTAAACAATTTTCTGTGGCTTGGGGGCAAATGTTTTAAAATTAATAATATTTTAAACTGTTGTTTATGTAGGTTTACAATTGTTAGACAAGAAAAAAATAACCATAAGCTTTGAAGATTGAAAAATCTTTAATAAGAACCCATGAACAATAGATATTCGTTTGTATTGCTCCCCCAAGAAAGGCTGTTTTAAAAATACATAATTAAAAATCAATGAATTACTTATAATTATCTATACTTAATATTGAATTAAACCGCTTTAATATTTATCGGCTTAAGAGAACAGGGACATCATATACTTTCAAATAATCGATTTTTCAATTTTATTTCTAAAAAATAGTGCTTATTTTTCTGAATCTAAAAATGTATAATACTTATATGTTTGTTAATAAAATAGCCCTAAAATATGAAAAATAAAAATGTAAATAAATGACCACGCCCCTTTTGACACGCCCCTTTGAACTTTAAATATGTAGTTTCCCCTGTGTTTTATCTATATTAACTTTTGATTGTTTTTTTCGTTTGAATGTTAACCCCGCTACTTTTTAGCCACGCTTGTGCGTGAGCTATTGTTCCAAGCTGTGTGACAAAATTTCTTACTTTAAATTTCGGTTTATGGCAATGTTTTGAACCGAGTTCGTCTATTCCGAAGTTTCTTGTGGCATACAACTACTTAATTTTACATTAATATTCGTAAGAAATATTTATTTTTTACTTATAATTATTAATATTAATAAGATTTTAAAAGTATCTTAACTTTTTTAAACGAGTAATTATGCCAAGAATAAAAAAATTTGGCAGAAGGAAGTATAGTAGCAATCATCATAAAAAGTCTAAATCGACTGAAGAATTGCTTTTGAATTCCGTGGAAAGTGCTTCTAGGAGAAAAATTAAAATACCGGATTTACTAAAAGAACAAGATTCTCAAAATGTAAACATAATCGTTGAACTGGATTTATTATCTTCCCTTATGAAAAATCTCTTATGTTGTAAATATTGCTGTTCTTCAGAGAAAATTGAGCTGAGAGAAGATTTAAAAAGTCGTAGAGGTTTAGCTGTGAGTTTGGAAATAATTTGTCACAACTGTGGAGAATCGACGAGTACAATGTCATCAAAAATATCAAATAAATGTTATGATGTTAACCTAAGATTGACATATGGAATGAGAGCTATTGGAAAAGGTGGAGCTGCTGCTCGAATATTCTGTGGGCTTATGAATTTGCCTCCACCACCTGCAAAGTTTGAACGCCATAATTCTTTGTTTTTAAATGTTTTAAAACAATTAGTGCAGCTGTGAATGCAGCTGTTCGAAGCAGTCATAGCGAATGATAATAATTCAAATATAGCTGTGGCTGTGGATGGCACATGGCATAAAAGAGGCTATTCTTCATTGAACGGAGTTGTATGTGCTACGTCTGTTGAGAACGGAAAGGTTATCGACTTTGAAGCTCTCACAAAATATTGTTCTTCATGTAAGGGTAAAAAAACCATGTGAAAATTGTGCTAAAAATTAAGAAGGATTCAGTGGGGGAATGGAATGTCGGGGGTATTAAGTATATTTCAGTGATCTGAAACATCACGAAAAGCATGTTATACGCAGTATCTTGGTGATGGGGACTCAAAAGGATTTCTTACTATAAAAGAAGTAAAAGTATATGGCGACACAGAAGTTGAAAAATTAGAATGTGTTGGCCATGTGCAAAAGCGTATGGACACAAGGCTGAGAAACATTCTAAAAATGAGCAAAGGCATTAAGCTATCAGATGGGAAAAATATTTCGGGACGTGGACGGCTAACGCTTAAAGAAGTGGACTCAATCCAACATTATTATGGGCTAGCAATCCGTAAAAATTTGTCATCTGTGGAGGACGTGAAAAGAGCCATATGGGCTATTTATTTTCATAAACTAAGTACTGAGGATAATCCTCAACACGCTTTGTGTCCTCTTGGTGAGGATAGCTGGTGCGGTTATAACCGTAGCATTGTTACGGGGAATTTTATATTCACAAGCATTCTTTACCCGAGTCAATTTTATTGAAAGTGAAAAAGTGTTTCGGGATCTCACAGAGAAGGACTTATTGAAAAAGTGCCTTCATGGAAGAACACAAAATCCCAATGAAAGTTTTAACAAATGTATTTGGGAGCGAATTCCTAAAACAGTTTTTGTTGGCATTGAAACTTTGAAATTTGGAGTTATGGATGCTGTAATTTGTTTTAATGATGGATATGTAAGTAGGATAAAAGTCTTTGAAGCTCTGGGCATTAAATCAGGATACAACACGGAACGTGCCTTACTTATAATTGATAACAAACGAATTTTTTGAGGCTGAACGTATAGTAAATAAAGTGTCATTGGAAGCCAGAAATAAAAAAAAAAAAAGGTCTTTAAAAAGGAAAATGGATAAACAGAATTTAGATGAAGAAAATGAATACCAATCAGGGAAATATTAATCAAATCTATAATGTAAGGAGAAATTTTTTGTTAAGTTTTATTATATTTTTTTTCTCGAATGTTTAATATTTTTAAATTTAGGTACACTTCAAAAAACTATTGTAGCATATTGTTTGAAACCTTTTATATATCTAAACAGGATACATGTGCATACAGTGAACAAAATATCTTTTAGTATGTGTCTAATTTTTTGAAAATTAGATTTTATATGTAAAAAAACAAAATTAAGATTTTCATAATTTTAAGGTTTTATGATTATTTTTAAGAAATTATGCAATTATATAAATATAATTAGTTAAAAAACAGATTCATTATGTTTAATATGTTACTTTATATATATTTGTAAATTTTTTTGTATATTCAAAGAATATTTTTGTAAGAAATGGTACCTATACATGAAAATATGTATTACAAGATCTCGAAAATTATGTTCATGTTAACTAAAACAAAGGAAAAAAAAAACATATGAATTTAAAATTACTTTTGTAACTCTAGAAAATGGTTAAGGATTATTATTAGTCATATAAAAATAGGCAAGGAAATACTAATTAAGTGTATAATATGTGAAAATATTGTTTTTTTTAGTTTTTCACTTTTTCTCAAAAGCATATTTTTTGCATTTAGGTACATTTTTAAAAAAAACTATTGCACTGTATGATTCCTGATTTTTTATACTTCTATACAAGATGCCTATGCATATAGTGAACCTAATTTTTTTCCTATTAAAATAGTGCCTAATTTTTTAAAAATTGTTTTATGCATAAAAAAAGCAGAAAAATAAAAAAATTTCAAATTTCAAAGTTTCATAATTTTTTAAAGAAACTATACTAAAATTTTACTAAAAAAAGGGTTTCACTGTATTTTATGTATTGTTTTATATATGTGTAAAAATATTTTGCATAAAAAAGGATACTTTTTAAAAAATGGTACCTAAACATAAGTATATATTACGAGTTCTCAAAAATTATGTATTACTTTAATTAAGTAGTAAAAAAAACTTTTGGAGTAAAAGTTATTTCTGTAGTTCTACAGAATAATTAAATTATCCTTATTATAGACATAAAAAAATCTAAGCTCTATTGGAAATTTTAAATGATATATGTCTCATAAACAAAGGGTCTTAATTTTGGCATTTTACTCTTTCAAGCATGTCCTGGTTCCCTTAAAATAACAATTTGAATCAAATGGCTAACGAAATTTGTTATTAATTTATTAAGCGTATATGATACAAGCTTTCAATAATTTTCTTGTAATTTTAATTTTTTTTTTCATTTTAAATATGTACAATCCAAGAATATTTTGTTGCATATATTAAAAATCTACAATCTTATAAAAAGATAATGATATACTATCAAAAAAAGAAATAAATACTTTTTTCTAGTACAAGTAAAAAGAATCCAGTATAACTGTGCATAAATATTTTACTATAGATTGAACTTATCAACCCATAAATTTCTCTTTCTAAGTGTGTGTGAAGCTCAAATTCGGTAACAATTCAATCAAAATTGATAAGATTTAATAAAATTGAAATCAAATCTTATTAAATGAGAGGAGCTCAAATATTTACAAAATTTAACAGGTACAAAATTTAAACAGGTACCCAGGTTATTTTAGCTGTATAATTCACTTAGGTTGTGGTATCCCCTCCATTGGGAATACCCTTTCTCCTCTATTCAGGCGAACTATGGCTGCGGGAAGGAAAGAAGAACCACTAAAATATGCTGTAATAAAATCACAATTTATTCTTATCTTAATTTATATATAATACAAAAACAATACTAGTCTAAGAAGCTGCTGATCAAGAGAGAGAGAGAGTAGACGCAACACGTATTACTGATAATTAGCCCAAATAACAACTGAATCTATATTTATATTTTAATTCCTAACTTAATAGTATCCGCACTATGCTTACAGTTTAGATGAACTAGTTTACCGCTATTCCCTGGGTAAAGAGCTACGGTCCGTAAAGCGTCAATTCAACTTTTAATCTAGCTGGATCTGGCATAGGTAATGCTCCGCTGTTCTCGGACCCACTTCTGATTTATCTACACAGACACTGTTAGGCCAACTCCCAGAATTAAGACTACTCTTCTAGACTTTATCTCACTTCCCTTAGCGATCACTTTTAGCATTATTTCTCCACTTAGCGATCCTCGCGAATGTTGACCTTCCAATATATCTATGATTCCTAGTTTGCATAAACACGTTCTCTTCTTGAGTTGGTTGGAAAGAATTGCCATTCTGGCCCCAAAGAATCCCAAGAGGGCGATTAGTGGAAGTCGTGATAAAGGCCCGTCACAAGGTGCATATGCAAATTCTAATTATGGAAATTTCTAAAAAATGAAATAGTTTTAGAAGTCATTAACAATTACCACTCTCAGTTTAGTTAGAATTTACATTTCATTTTTAACTAGGGAGTATATAAGCTTATAGGTGCAAATACGTGCACCGGCAAGACCCATAGTAGCGTAAAAGGTGTTATTTATATATTTAAGTCGCACAACATCTGGATCTTTCCATTGCATGTTGAGTTAAAACTGGATTCCATACTGGTTTCTGAGGCCAACCACATACCAATAGACTCTTCAGGAATACGTCCGTAAGGTTACCTTTAATTGGTGATTAATGCTATAAAAAGACCTTTCTGTCTACAAATAATATATTAGTATTCATACAGAACAGGGTAGTAATCCTGTAGAGTACAGATATCAAAGTTATTCCTTTAGTTCCAGATATATCTACTACAGCCTATTTCTATTGAAATAAAATAAATACACATTAAATGATATTCTTTTTTAAAATAATTAAACAAAAAAATAAATCGAAAAAATTAATAAGAAATACAGCATATCGCATCTAAATTAAAATGTTAATCAAAATAAAAATCAAAAAATGTTAATCAAATAAACTGAAGATAATCAAATGTTAATCAAATAAACTGAAATACAAAAGAAAAGAAATGAAATGCTCTCTAAATATACCCCTAACGAATGAGATTACCATATGAGAAGTTGGATTTTTTAGTTACCCCAAAGAATAAGCAAAACATTTATTTGTTTCCAAAGATGTATAGCAATATTATATTGGTATTCGTAAATTAATTAACTATAAAAGACACACATTTATACCAATAGTATTATTTCCTGCAATGCAGTCCTTCAATTATGCTCTGTATGAGTTATAGATTTATTCAGGAATGTGTGGAAAAAATATCATGATTCAAGTTGCAATAAAGTTTATTTGAAATTGATTGTGAAATGTCTGATTGAGAAATGTCTGTGAATGCCATCATTTGAGTGATATTTTTATGAAGATATAAAGTAATAAAAGGTATAATAACATTACTTTAAGGGAAAAAATATTTTTAAGCTACAGATTAATTGAAGTGTTGAAGTCCAATAAAACAGTTTCCGCTTCTTGAATGAGTTTGATGTGAGCCAGAATACTGATATGAAGGCTGCGTTAAGACTACATGAGGCTTGTTATGCTGGAGCCTTTAAAGATCCGATAGTAGTGTGAGAGTTTACACCTCTTTCATGGACACTTAGATATGTGGGAGGTAGGGATAGAACACTCGCCATGATCCAATCAATCTATTTATTGATCACACAATAAAATGACACAAATTCAATTAATAACAGTAAGAGAATATCTCGGTGCTAACCGCGAAAGTGGAACAACGATAATAATGCACGAAAGATTAGGAGACTATCAAACTCGATCCTTACTTTAAATAGGATATAATCTATCATCAGATTTAATCCAATATCAACAATCTTCACTTTAAAGCTTTCTCCTAATACGCATTATTCTCAATAATTCAATAATAATTCCTGTCAACAACTATCTCACCTGACTTCTGGTTTATCTCCTATCCCATTCTCTATTCTAGCTAGATGACCATATATAGTAAACTTAATTTGCATATCACAATTTTCTTCTTCCAAAGGGTTGGTTACGAATAACGCGAATGGATAGCCCAAATATTTGCCAAGAGGATTAGTGGAAGAATCACGAATATATCTGTCACAGTAGATTTGAGAGGGTAAAAATGAATCTGTTAGATACTCTGAGAGATTGTCATGGAGCGTTTGTGTTTCCCTTTTTCAAAGTCTTTTTAAAGGTGGAATATGTCATGCCTTCAAAGGAAACCAGTGACGCAGAATCAGTTCTGTTTGGATGTATTTAGGATTACAATTCGGCCATTGGTCCTTGTCCCCCTCGAGCGGTTGACTATGAAAGAGGAGACTGGCGTGGGAGCTGTGCCAGACACTTCTCTATTGGCGGGATAAGAGGAGTTCTAAGGTTATTTGTCCTGAAACCTAAGCTTCAGTATTTTTCGTTTCAGTTGATAAACCAGAACAATTAGTTTCCTATTTTCTTTACAAACTGACATATTTAACTTTAAAATACACTTTCTTCCTTATCTACCTAACGTTAAATATCAAATCAGTTCGATCAAAATATAAAATAAGTTTCCAAACATTCATTGTCATATTTAGATGTAGTAATTGAGTAAAATTTTGAAATTGAGAGAAACAGAATTTCTCCTCATATACCAAAAATTCCCACAAAACTTCTATTACTTTCCAAACTTACTTTATCGCTGACACTGTTAAGCCTACGATCTGCCAGGTGGATGGAGATCATTTATTGCAAAACTTTTCGTTTCTCAGTGAATATTTTGTTGCAGTAATTAAGCTAATTTATAACGTCATTTTATAAACTCAGTGTATGATTTACAATAGATGATTTGCTGTGAGCTTTAAAAATACAGTTACAACTTTGTGGTGATTCGATTAATTTTTCTTAAAAGCTTTAAATTGCCTCAATAATATTTCATTAATAAATCCGAAAATCATTTCTTAAAATATTATTATCCAAAGCATTTCATTTCGCTCATTAAGTGAAAGAGTTCCTTTCTCTCTAACCGATAAAAGCACTGTGAGCAAATGAGCTTTCAAGCATGCAAAATGAATACTTTAGATGCGCTACTTGGTGTAATTTCGAATCGATGTCCTATCACTTTCACTGAATTGTCCATTCGCCTTTTGGTGTCTATATGAACAAATTCAATTATTATTTCACTAAGCGTTTTCAATCATGTTCTGAGTAAATTTCTGCCATCGTAAGAATTTTATCAGACATCTCAATAAAGAGAAGAATGCTATGTATATTTTATACACGCAGACATTAAATTTCTTTAACTTTTTACAAACTTTGCATTTCACATTTTAAGTCTTATATATATATATATATATATATATATATATATATATATATATATATATATATATATATATATATATATATATATATATATATATATATATATATATATATATATATATATATATATATATATATATATATCTTGTTTGCAGAGAATTAGACTATATAAATATATAGAGTTAGTCCACATAATATGATGTTTTTATTTTCCTAACGAAATAAAAATCTCATTAATTGGCTATTCATTAAACTGGAAGTTGCTTTATACGGACAGCCATTTAAATCAAATTTTAATTTATAATTGGGAAAAAAGGATAAGTTGATTTTCTGAGCAATCAAGACTAAATCAAGTCAAATACATATCATGTTATTAAAAAGTTAAATTAAATTCTCGCTTTTAGAATTACTTGTTCATTTGCTTCGTATGTTTTCAAAGTGCACATTATTTCCTGAAAAAAGTGTTGAACTTATTTTATAAGGTATTTTGTATTATAAGGATATTCATTAGTCCTAACAACCTTTAGTCTCAATTAATGGAGTCCCAATGAGGTGGTACTATACATTAATTTAAATTTTCACTAATTGTGGCTAAAATAAATTTTAAAATTAATTATTCTTTTGTTAAGATTTTTTATAAGAAAAAGTCTTTCTCCGGGAATAATAGAAATTTATTAAATATTCATAAAAATGCATCAAATGCTTAATATTACATTAAATAAAAGAAAGTTTTAGGAAAAGTACCATGCGTTGTGTGTGCAATCATTGATTTTTAAAATAATAGTACACTCAATGGGATTAACTATAAGGATTAATATATATATATATATATATATATATATATATATATATATATATATGTGTGTGTGTGTAACGTATTTTTTATACATAGGAACAATTAAAACAAACGATTTTTAGATTTCAAAAGTGTAGGTTATCTTTTTCAAAAACACAAGGAGATAGGGGGTGGGGTGGAAACGCTTTGTACTTAAAAAAGTAACACTTTTGTGATCTTACTTCTGCTTTGTTCGTTTCAGATTAAGACACATAAAAAGTGAACTAAATTTAACATATTTTAATTTTTATAACATTCTTTCCTGCCCTCAGTATTGTTTCAACTAAAACATATAAATACTGTTAGTAGTATATTAAATTATGCTTAAGAAATAAATTTTCTTTTAGTAAATGCATCTTACCCAAAAGATTCTGTATATTTCTATGATACAGAAATCTCACTATAATATTTTAAATATGTTTTATATACTTCGTTTATCCAATGATATTTTTGATTATGAGAATGAATGTCCGGAATTTTTCAAATGGTTCTTCTTCATGGAAAATCAAACATCGCATAAATTTTCTATGTTAAGTAAGAGATAATCTTATTTCTTCTGTGGATAATCTGCATCACGAGTACAATCCTATGGATTTTAACGACAACCATCTATCCTACAAGAAATGTGATTTTATTCTAGAGTTCCCAAAAGTGCAAGCATGGAACTTTTCTACTATTGAAAATGAGATGCTGCATAAATATGCGCCAAAACTACTCAAAATGTTTAATACTAACATCTGCCAAAGCCTTTTATCACTTTTCACAGAATTGAATTTCTGCGATTTTCGCATATTGTGCTGCTTTTTTCTCTTCTCGCTTGTTCAATATGTGCTGAATTTAATCATTAGAATTCTCTAGCACTTCACTTTTCTTTGTTGAAATTTTCATGGCGTCTCAAAGTAGAACCCGTTCTGAAAATTATACTAAAAATATGCCCCTATCTCAAAAATCGAGACGGAAAATTTTCATTTTAATTTTTTAAAAAGAAATATTTATGAAATGTATGTTTTATGTGATACCTGCTTAAAAATAAGTTATAGAATCATTGTTAGATAAACTTTAAAATGTGTTTATGTAGGTTGGATACCTAATTTCAAATTTTTTTGAATTTGCTGAGGTTTTTAACCTTTGTTTTAAATATCTAATAATTAAATAATTCATATTTAATTATTAAAACAGTAAGTCTGTTAGAGTAAACAAATAATATATTTCTATCATTTGAACGTTTTCAAATTGAACGCTGTTGAATAATTTATCAATTTATAAAAGCTTTAAAGGAAGTTGTGAAGCATTCTTGTTTAACGCATTAAAAGTTTGACACAATTAAATAATAAATTATTTTATAAATAATAGCAGTCCATTTGTAAATAATAATAGAAAAAAACCCTGCGTAATTCATAATGTACCGGGTGTTTCAAAAGTCACGCACATCAACATTTGTCGTTGAGTTTTCAAGACGGATGAATTATGTTAACGAACAGAATAAAGGACAAACAAAGGTTAAACGATTATCTTTATTGTCAGGGGTCAGACATAGTAAAACAACAGTTAATGTTCAAAATGATGTCCGCTTTCCTGGACACACAATCGAATTCTTTTTACCCGATCAATTGACACTTAACGAAGAACGAGAGAATTAATGTCCGATATTGCATGGAACATGTTACTCTTAAGTTCATCAAAACAATGGGGATTATTCCTGAAAGTGACATTTTTCAGATATCCCCAGAGAAAAAAATCATCCTGACTTGACAAGTCCGGTAAATGAGTTTGCCAAAGTCCTTTGGAAATGACACAATCATTGAAAGATTCAGTTAAAACTTCCATACTGTCCCGTGATGTGTGACATATTGCGCCATCTTGCTGCAACTTAGCGGACCTTTCATTACTTTCAGCAAAGATATGAATTCTGTAATGATGTTTATGTAGACGGACGGTCTTTTCAATGGACTTCTTTGTAAACAGGTCTCCATATCTGCTACTTTCGTTTTCATTATGAACGCTCTATCCGGCCACTTCCTGTCTGCACGTAACCTGTGTCACGTGACCACTGCACCAAAAGTGTTATCATTGATGCATCTGGTGTTATTTCACCTGGGTATTTCTGCTGAAATGTATTTATCACACGGCAATGAGATTTTATAACGAAATAAAATTTCACCATGGCTATTTTGCTCTTGGGAAAACATTATGCATCTCCCGTTGTTTTGAAACTGATGCTTGATACGTTCGAAACTTCTTATGATGGAGGCACTGCTGCCCTCTAGTGAAAGAAATCTCAACCATCGCTTTTGGTTTTTAAACAATAAGGATTATCACAGGGGTGCCCAACCCAAATCGGTTGGTGGGCCAAGTAAAAATTTACTAAACAAAAGTGGGCCGCACATTTCAAAATAAAACAAATTATTCAAAATATTTTATTACCTTACAATTAATGTGACACTTGTTTTTGTATTTTACTTGAGATAAATATATAATAGAAATTTATTCAATAATTATTGATATGATCAAAAAATAGCAAGTTTACCTTTTACTGGATCACAATCACAACAAAGTTGAAAGTCGACCGATTGCACTTGGTGGAAGAATATCTCTTAACATACAAAGTTCTTATCTACAGTAGATTTATGCTGTCATCTGAGGTTACGTAATATAACAACTACGTGCGTAACATGTTCACATCTTATACTTGTGTTTCAGTATGTTTGCATAAAATTGATTTAGATTTTCAAAATTTTTATTACAAATGCAGAAAGCAAATGTCAAATGCAATTAAGCAAAGAAGAACAGCATTGTAATTATTACACTGTTTGACAAAATAAGTTTTTTTTCCTGCCCAATAGCCAAATGTTTAGTTTCTTATTGTATGATATTAATTATTGTGCACCGGGATGAAAATATAATAAAATGAAAAAGTGACATAATTTCAGAAGGTTAAAATATTGAACATTTTTATTCTGCTGCCGTAATTATCTTACATTTCTTCTAGCTGGTATTACAGTTCTGAGGCAACTCATTCAATCCATCATCGGATTCTTTAATTGCCAAATAAAACAACAAAAAGATTACTAATCAGAACTTAAAAATATAGACATAAACTATTTCTCTGACAAATAGAACTAAATACACTACTCACTCTCAACGAAGTTCTCGTTGAAAGAGGAATAACACACCCAAGCTCATCTGCTTTCCTTCATCCATCAACACCTGTTATTACAATTGCTTGGAAGTCAAATGAAGGAAAAAATTATTTCGGTAAAAATTAACGGGGAGAGGTGGGGGTGGGTCAAAACACGATATTTTCGATTCAACCGTCTGTAGTCCAAATGTCTAAAATAATATAGACAGAAACTTCAATTGGGCCGCAAAAATTCTCCAAATGGGCCGCATGCGGCACATGGGCCGCGGTTTTGGCATGCCTGATTTAGAGCATTACATTACATTATTTGAACAGTGACTCCAATGTGCAGCACCAAATCTTTAAACATACCTTTAGTCATATTACCTTAGTTGAATTAATTATAGACCGTAATAGAAGTATATATAGAAATGTAGATTAATTTCAACCGTCTGTACTACAAATGTCTAAAATAATATAGACAGAAACTTCAATTGGGCCGCATGCGGCCCATTGGTCGCGGGTTGGACATGCCTGGATTATAATGTAGATGTGCGTGATTTTTGAAACACCCGGCATAAAATGACTATAGTAGTAATTTTATTGTATATTGGGTAGAAATACTGTGTGTGTGCATATTTTGGGCCTTACTTATAGAGAAATATTGTTAATTAAATATATATTATTTTCAGTATTTAATGCGATATTTTTAAAACATATCTGCACTTTCTGTTTTTCGTATTATATCGTCGACTTCTTTCACTAAATTGAAATATGTCTGTATTATTGAGCCAAGTTAACTATCATTATTTTCAAAATCAAAGTTTGTTGTTTAGTTGTATTTATACAAAACAAATGTTTTCTTCGTTGAATCTGAATTTCTCCCTCTGTGAGTATTTGTTACTTTTTAATATTAAACTGTTCTTTTTTTCTTATTGAAAGGGGTATAATAATGAGCAATAGTTCAACAAAAGCAACTTTACATACGCATTTATAATGTTTCCATTCATAATTTTGAAATTATCTTGTTTATTCAGAGTTTGAATTGTAAGCAACAGTTGGCTTTCCATTTCCGATTATTTAAAGAACTGTTAAATAGCTGGAATAATACTATTTTTATTCGATCTTCATCACGGCTAAATTGAAATTTACAGTTTGAATATATATATATATATATATATATATATAGATAGATAGATAGATAGATAGATATAGATCTATACATACATATCATATATATATATATATATATATATATATTATTCTATACACAAGGTTTATGTGTATGTATTGTTCATAACACTATTTATATTTTACAAAAGTATTTTACAGATATTATAAGTGAAGACGCTATATTACAATACATAAGCATATCTTTATTTTATTTACTTATTTTTAAGATTTTGAAGTGGCGTAAAATTATCAACTATGTTTATGCTATATAGATGAAGAATATTTAGAAAGGAATTTTTAGGAAAATAGTGACTTTCAAGGCAATTTAAAATTTAAATTTGTCTTAAAAATTGGAACTGAAGATGGAAACATACACTAAATATGTGTGTGTGTGTCTAAAATATTTTCCAAGTTTTCAAATATATTTCACGAAATTGGAATCTTTTAATGTCTGTTTTCAAATATAAATAATTATTTTTTGAAATTTAATTTGTAAAATAAAAATTTTGATTTTTTAAATTTTTTTGTAATTTGAACAGACATAAAAAATCATTTAGTATGCGAATGTTTTAATAATTACTTTCTATACTAATGTACAATTTAAAAACGTCTAAGCAAGATTTGATCTGTAATATTTATTTCAGCAACAAAGAATTTACTAGACACTAATGAAAAAAACCTCTAAAACTTAAAAGTTCTTACAAGTTATGTATTTAAGTTTTCCTCTAATTTGTGCTTTGTTGTATTGTCTTTAACTTGGTATGAAAATTTTAAGCACACATTTTGAATCGGGGGAACTATTAATACGAATATATAATTTTTTATGCGCATTTAGAGAACTACTTATACTATCATTCACACACGAATTTTGTATAGAAAACATCCTTCATTTATTAGCTATAAGAAAGTTTTGAACGGAAAAATCTAATTTAAAACTACTTACAAGAAATTTAGATCTTGGTTTAAAAAAACTATAAAAAAAGCAATTTAAAACCAATTGAAGAATACGGATAAGAAACTACTTTATTTTCTCCTTATGTTCAAATAAGAAACCTTTTTTTCTCTTTTTAAGATTTATCACGAATAATCATAATCAAATAATATTACAGATCTAAAATATCTTATTCTGCGATAAAGTTTCATGGCTGGCAATCTTCTTAACACATAAAATGTAAACAATTGTTTATTTATTTATTATTATTTGTCAAGCAGAAGTATAATTTTATTCAGCTTAAAACTTTGAATAATTGTTTATAACACGTGTACATGAACTGAAAAAAATATATAACAGTTATTTACATATCGAATAAACAGTTTGCACCTATACCACAGAAATTTTTTTTAAATATTTTGCATTATACATTAAAAGTACATTTGTTTCACATTTAGGGTAGTAAAATTCATATTTAACAAACATTTTAGTGTTGCTGATTATCAACGAAATTATGGTACCTATTAGAAGTATTATTTTGGCCTTGTTAGGCTTACTATATTTCAAAGGCCATATTGTGTTTTGTTATGAACGTTTCACATTTTCCTTACTTTCTTTAAAACGCACATTGAAAACATTCCTTTCCGTTATCTATAAATAATTTAATACTAAAAAAATCTCACCACGAAAGTACTTTATTTTTTATAAGCAGTTGTAAGGAATTGTTGCGCACAAATTCTGTAGTACTCACTAAAAGGTTGAACAATTGTAAGAAAATTTTAGAACAGGAATCAGCAACCTTTTAGATGCGTTGTGTCATGATTCAGCCTGCCACACAATGGGACATTTTTGAAACAATTCGATTCGCACAATCATGCATGCAGTTAGAGAACAGTGGTCGACAATATAGATTTACAGTTTTATCATAGATTAATTTTGCATCATTTAAAAATATTTCTTATTAAAAAAACCTCATAAAATGTAACATTTTTTTAAAAAAATAAATATATATATATACATATGATTGTACATATATTATGTATTAAATTATTAAAAAAAAGAAAAAAACATAAAATATAAGTATTTCCCTTCATAATAGTTAAGGTATTCCGTTCGGAACCGTGATTTTGCAAAAGCGCTTAAATGAGTAATTTTCATGATATTTAGGGTCACATAGATTAGAATATATGCATAAAAATTGTTTTAAGGACATTTTCACAAAAAAAAGTTTATTTAAATACAATATTTTGGCCAAAAAATTAACTTAGAGTAATCTTTTTTCTAAATGTTCTTCTTTTGTGAAAAATGGATCAATTGTAATAATATTTGGCCCGTATATAGCTGAGGCCTCTCTACAGAGGTCCAACTAGAATTTTTGAAATATATAACTTAGAAGTGGGTATATTCATATTTTACGACAACAGAAGTGAGCAATTTTAAGAAAAAAACGACAGTAATTATTTAAATTGGTGGTAACTCTGAAAATAATGTGAATGTCTCGAAAATTCTAGTTGAGCCTTTGTAGAGAGGTCTGAGCTATATACAGGCAAAAAATTATTGTAATAGAAGCATTTTTCACAAAAGGAGAACATTTGGAAAAAAAGATTATTCTAAGTTAATTTTTTTGCCAAACTATTTTGTTTTAATAATTTGTTTTTTCAAAATGTCCATAAAATAGTGTTATGCATGCAGTTAAATCTGAGTGACACTAAATATCAAGAAAATTATTCATTTATGCCCCTTTTTAAAATCACGGTTCCGATCGTAGTCGGATACCTTAAATAAATGGATAAATAAAATTTTAATGTGAACTTAGAGCTTGCATCCAGTCTTACTTTCAAATCACAAAATCAAGGGCATGATTTGTGACTTTCAATTTGACACGATTTTGAGCATTCATTTGTTAAATATTTTTTTGCAGAATTGAAATGTTTTTCATATGAGGAAAGATTCTGTACTTATATATGTAGAAACAAAAGCAGAAAGGAGAGTGCATGCAATGTTCTCTCTTCAAACAACTTAATCTCTCCAACAATGAGTATTCACAAAAAAGATGTAAATTCAACTTTTAACTCTGAAAACGTTTTTGTTAAATAACGACTATTATAAATTTATCAATTTCCATCCACTCAAATATTGATACATTTTTTTGTAGTGCCGCTTGCCGCATGTGCCACGTGTGGCTAAGGTTGTCGAGCCCAGTTTTAGAACATAAATAAGGCAATTTTCTCATATACTGAAAGGAACAATATCCGAGAGGAATATAAATTATTACATTAGTAAATTATACATGTTTCGACACCAAATAACAGATAAGCTTCATAATACCTCGGCAATGATAATGTCGTAGAGTTATTGATCTATGCTAGAATGTGTGTGTGTGACCATTTATGATCAAAATGATCATTACGATGGCTCATTATCTATATGTTCAAATACACGTGTCTAATGTATATTAGAAGAACAAAGGAATAAGGTGGTAAAGAGAATAATGCAGGTTATAATGTTACTTTTTAGAAGTGAATTATTGAAACATATTTGCTCATTTAAAATAAAACTGTGACGGGCTCATCGCGTATTTCGCGAAAAAGGCAAATTCTTTACAACCAAATCCAGAAGTGAAGCGTGAATATGCAAATTTGAAACCTTTTAAATAGCAGAAGTTTAACGTAAGCGGATGACCTATTGGGAAGTCTGAGTCTGATGCTAGTCTGAGTTTAAGCGCGTGAACTGAAGGAAGAGAAGAAAGCCGTCATTGAGTGTGAAGCTATCCGTGATAGAGCTATCAAGTCATGATGGATACTATTCCACGCGAAATAAACAAAAGATATTTAGGACCCGAGAAGGTTGCGGTTAAACAAGAGATTAAGGTAGGATAATTCTGTTATCTATTAGGACTGTGTATAAGTTGAGATTAGGAATAGGCAGGAAAATAGTGTTTAAAGTCGCGTTTATTTGGTAATACATATTGCGTGTTTTCTCACCTCAGATCCGATATAAATATTATCATTGTTAGTGTTTAAGTTAAGATCTCAACAAAGAAATTTTAAGATCATGGCAACGTCTTGTTCTTCATTCACTCCCACACCTCTAGGTCACAAAGATAACTTAGAAGTAAGGTATCTCCCACGGGCAAAAACCTTGCAAAACAAAAACGAAAATAAAAATTAATTAAAAAGAAATTGTTCGTACAGTTAACGAAATATAGTTTTTATATAGTTTTCAAAAAATTCTCATTCCTTTCAAGTTTTATAATTTTACCATTTATGGGAATATTGGTTCATAATTCAACTCCACAAATAGAAAAATATCGTACAGAATGAGTTGGGTGTAAAAATCTACCAATATGTTCTTTATTTTATTAACTGTTTTTATCAAAATGTCTTGTTAGAGCATAGTCTTTAATCGCTGCACCGAATTTTTTCGGTTTCATACCAAGGGGAGAAATATGTTTCTTTTTCTTTTTTTATCCTACTCTGTGACCTGCAAAGATCTCTATAGATCAGATTATGCATACTATTTTATATTATGGCTATTGTGTCCTCAGCTATAAAATAGCCTTAGTCATTGGGAAAAAAAAGATAAGTGCACAATATATACGAAAATTCCTTCCTGTAGAAAAGCTTGTTCTCAAAATTAATCATCTATTGAAGGTTGAGACACATTATAAATATATTATAAAACATGTTTTTTTTTTTTGTTCTCTCGTTTCTGCCCTTTTATTGTATTATGTTTCCAACCAATGCATTTATTAATTTTTGTGCATAAAATTTTTTAAAAAAATGACATTATTAGTATTACTCTTTTTCAAACAAATGCATAAGTAAACTATTTATTAACTATCCAAAAATTAATTTTCTGAAAAACTAGTGATAAGTTTTACCTTTATGGTATACATTGGTGTTAGTTATATTATCCATAGAAAGAGTAATACATTTAATGTTGCAATAAATATATGTTCCATAAGTTCATAATTTTCCTTAGAGACATATATTGCTAAATATTCATATATAGTATGCATTACTAATAACACCTTACAATCACTCTGAATAACGCGATTTCAAATAATTAAGGGTTACTACGTATTAATAATTAAGGATACTTAAGGTATCCGAACACGTTGAAAATGACCAAATTCGGTCAAGACAGATATGTTTTTTTTTTATTTTATTGAATACAGCTACATTTTGGCTTTACGAAACATAATTTGTTTTGTTTCTACACTATCTAGATGCCAAGTTACAATTAATTTTATAAAGCTAGAAAAACCGGAAGTAGGTTTTTCATCTACCATAATTGAGCATTTAAATTGCTCAAAATCTATCATGGCGAGTCTGATAACTCAAAATGTAACGAATGCATCTGTATAAAATTTTTGAACCTGATATTTATATTATTTTCTAAAGAATGTACTAAAACATTTCTTATTCTACGAATACTTTTGGAGTTATGGCTTGTTACTTAAATAATGGTCTCATAAAGAATGTAACATTTCTTATAATATATCTCAATCAGCTCTAAAATTTCAAATTTTAATAAAGCATTAAAATTTTAGTACATTCATCAAATTTGTTTTAGGAATAAAATTTTACTAATATATATTTGTCTTACTTTTTTCTCTAACTACTTTAAAATATTTTAAAAACATTGCTAAAATTTCACTTATAATTCTGATTTTTGTAAAATTTAGATATTTTTTTTAATATTGTTATTTAAAATATTAGTATGTATTGGTATTAATTCCTAAAAAACATTTATAATGTTTAAATATGTTTCTTTTGTTAAAAAGTACTTCGGACGTGATCGGATACCTTAATAAAATACTTATTTTGTTATAATTGTGGCTGCCGTTGTCTAAGAGCAATTGCCGTTACCGGCGTTATACTTTTCGTTTCGCAAAATGATGCACTATAAAACTGCTGCTCAGAAGTCTGATAAACGTGGAATGAGTCGATTTTAAAGGTCCTCACTTTGGTGTGGTAGATAATTTTGAAAGTTGAATGCCCCCTTCAAAGCCTTTGTCGTTATTTGACCATTCAAGACTACTGTAAAATTTATTCCGTCAGGAAGAGTCCTTTTA
Source organism: Trichonephila clavipes (assembly GCA_019973935.1). Lineage (NCBI taxonomy): Eukaryota > Metazoa > Arthropoda > Arachnida > Araneae > Nephilidae > Trichonephila > Trichonephila clavipes. The sequence goes on along the minus strand of BMAU01003267.1, from coordinate 266,299 downwards.
TTGCTTCTAAGTACGTCGTTGAGAATATTTTGGACATTTGGGAAACCTTTTCTTCGAAATCTCTCAATCATAGTGATAAAAGATCCACTGATAGTTGAATTGATAAATGGAGAATTAATTATTTCAAGAAACAAAGATTTCATTATTTAAAATCTATTTCCCTATCCTAAGTTTTAGTCACCTTATCTACAATAATGTATGTACATTTGTGTGATGAAAATTTAAACCTTTATCTACTTATAAGTACCACTCACTTTAAAATTACATAGAATATACCTTTTTACGAATATTCTAACGATTCTTATCAGGAATATTCTTTTAAATCCACTCTTCCAAGACCTATGGCAGCATGGGTTCTATGATAAGTATTTTAGCGTGGAAGGTGAATTGTTTTATGGTAGAAATTGCGTTTTCAGCTGATGGCGTTTTCAGCGGATTGCGAAGGATGTCATTTTTGTTCCGAACAAATAGTTAATGTCAAAAGGTAATTGTCTTAATTTGTTTTGTATGTTAATGAAGACCTTAGAAAACAATTTGACTATTTATTTTAAAAGAACAGTGTATATAATTAATTTTAAAGTCGAATATCTTTAATTAATTAATTAGATCTAACGGATTAAATTTCCCAAAGTTGAATATTTTGTTTATGTATATCCCTCCCTTAATTTTCAATGAAGTGATTCAAAAAGAAAACTATTGCATGAAAAAAAACTGCAGTAAATCATAATGTGGTAGATAAATGGTTAAACACATGCTTTATTTCCATTCCCTAAGCAAAATTGTTCAATACTTACGACTTTTTTATCTGAGGCCAAACCAACATTATACGATTTAATTGAGATAATCTCATTTCACCTATGGATATTACCAATGAACCTGTTAATTTACGACTTCTATTCAACAAATAACAGTCCTTAAGAAATGAGATATTGTTCATAAATATAAAAATGCAATTCTCAAAGCAAAATATATTACTTTAAACAAAGACATACTTTTTTATAATTCTTGAGATAAAATTTATTTCTTATAATTTATGCCTCATTATTTAAAAGCATAAACTTTGAAGTATATATCATCGGCCCTGAAAAGAATTATTCTAAAATTTTCAACTATTGGGCAATGTTACTACTTATACCGACGTCCCATTTTTTTCATGGACCTATTGAATTTTTTCAATTCTTTTATGTTAATTAATTTCGTTTTTGTTAATATTCATAATGCATAATTATAACCACTGGGTTTCTATGAGTTTGTATGAGGATTTCCAGGATTCAGTTGTTGAAAGGAATAAGAAATTCATTTAAAACAACGGATCAATGTCTGCGATATGTCCTTTAAACGCAATACGATCAATCCGTTTTTGAAAAAAAATTATCGTTGGCGTTAAAAAATGGATCTCGTCTACAATGAAATTAATCCAAAAAGATTATCAACCAATTTATGTCAAAAAGCTAGGAACGTTCTTTATTATATTTAAACATAACACTTTATAATTTTAGTAAATTTTCTAAAATCAGAAGACTTTATTTCAAGATTATTTGTTTCACTTTATTCGGGTAACGAAATGAAAGTCATATATTCCGTAACCCTTCAACTTGTGCTTATATTTGAAATTATAAATTATTTTATTTCATACATAAATATCTCCGCTTTATATTCTGTTTATGTACAGATATGTGTGTGTATGTGTGTACATATTTTTCTGTTTTCCTAAGTAACTTATAATATCATCCATTCCAAAATTTTACTATAATTTCACATATAACTGAGTATTCCACACTTTTTTATCGGAAAAAATGATGTTAAAAATAAAATTCACACAAGAGTCTGAATTTTTTTATATAAAATTTATCTTAAAATTGTTATTTATATCTCTTTTTTAAGAAACTCATTCTAATTTTATAATATTAAGTAATCCAATTACTAAAATTTAGATTCGCATTTTTGTTACTAATGTTTATAGATGCATTTATTTCTACCCTTAAAAATAAGGTTCTTATCAGTTTGAGAAAGGAGAAATCACACTGGCCTTCAATCTTATTGATGAGGGAGCTCTCTCCTTTTTAATTCTGTTTTATCAAACACTCCCAATCGTATGCCTAATGAACGAAGAGACAAGGAAAAAAAAATGTATCACGAAATCTTAACACTTAACGAAAAAAAGAAATATACTGCATGGAAATGAAAATATTTAGCTAAGAAATATTTTACCAATTGTGAAATGTTTTTTTATAACGGAACTAGCTACTTAGTCAGTGTTCACTTGTTTTTATTTTTATTCCCATTCTGCTTCTTCAACTTAGCAAACTTAAAAGTATTGTAAGGAGCCTTTGTGTTGTCTGTGCTACAATATAACTGCTTCTTTAAATGTACTTTCTTTTTCTTAATTTTTACGGCAGTGAATAACAAATAAATATGTGTGGAAAATAAAGGTATCTAAGTTTGGCTCAATTTTCGAATGAAACTCTTTTTATGTTTCCGAAAGAACTATGAACACATGGAATTTCACCTTCCAAATGAATATATTTTAATCTTTAAAAACAAATTACATTCTACAAAATGTTAAATTTAGAAGCTGAAAAAGAGAAAGAATATTGTACCAAAGGTAAAAAAGAGTAGAACAAACCTTCAAAAGAAACAAAAAAAATTATTTTTATATTTTTTTACCGTTTTGATATGTTTATTATAATTTTTAATTCTGATTTGTGTTTAGAATTTAGATATAATTATTTAATGTTTTATCACATGTATCAGATAGAAATAAAAACAAGTAAGATTAAGAGACACTAGAAATCCACACATACACACAGGCTAAATATAGAGTTCATGTATTAGTTCTCAATTATGTCTTAAATATAACAAGTATTTTCAAAAAGTCACAAGTTAATTTATAAATAAAATCGATGATATTGCCTTACGTGTAAGAGATATTTAACGTATACGAACTACATATGTAGTCATCATTAAAACCGATAGTAATATCTTCAAAAAGAAATAAATTATTTTTTTAAATCCGCAGCGCGCGTATATAAAAAAGTTTATGTATTATATACTCTCATTCAAAAACACTTTTCTCTCTTATTTTTAGTTCTTATCTTTGATATTTTTCTACTTTTGAAAATTAGTATCAGGGAGTAATCAGAAAATTTTTGAAGATTATCTTAGCTCCTTAAAAATTAATTCTTAAGTTAAGGGGAAAAAGTTATATGCATGATTATTTTCTTCTTGAGACAGTACATAATGAATTCTTATTATATTCTTGAGATAAAAATTTGTAACATGATGTGCCTTCATTGTTGGGCTCTAATAATTATCTAAGTATCACAAAAGAACTTTTGATTAAAAATTTCAGCCAAATATTTTTTACAGTATGAAAAAAACAGTAATCAAGACTTTGATTAATCTTCTTTCAATGAGTTAAAAATCGGCATCGAAATTTAGGCCGATTACATATAAATATAAATATTTCAAAGCTTTGTTAAAATATATAAGTAAAAAACTAATAATCTGCTTTCTTTCGATTCCGAGAAACAAATTAATCAACTCAGCTTTCGATGACAACGCGTTTTCAAATCATTATTCTTATTTTCCTAATGAACAGGGTAGAAAATTTTTAAAATTCCTCATTTAGATCATGTATGGGACGCGTATTTGATGAAAAATATTTAAATCTGTATGAAAGCACCAACAGAAGAAATATTTACAGAATTTGTCACGGACTCTCGTTCGCTGAATTAGACAGTTCACCACCTTTAAATATATACATTTTATTATGACTTTCTAATCACCATCTACATCCAATCTATGAGGAGCACGTAATCTTAAATAGTAAAATATATATCTAGAATATAAGTATTATACATACCAACAGCCTGGTCATCAACAGTAATTCTAGTTCTTGAACGGCCCGTCGAATTCTTTCACTTAGAACTACAGGGTTCCAATGTAAGCATTTCTAAATATTTTCTTAGTCTCCGTATGGAAACGAACACCATCACAAAATTCCCTCTTAACTTGGCTTTAAATAGTAACTCCCGTTATTTAAATTGTGGCCCCTTTTCAGAAAAGAGGTTGTGTAATCATGTAACCACACAAAAAGTATTTTCTTCAGAGGATTACTCAGAATCGCGAATAGAACGCATTAAAAGTTAATAAATATTTCAATATATGTTTCCATTTGCCATTATCTGACTTTTTTATTTCAATAAAAAACTTATTTTTAGAATTAATATTGTATGAAATTTAATACCCGAACTACTCGTGTTATTTAAATATTCGAAATTGAATTATTTAAAAATCTGTCTCATTATTTATGTAAACGATTTTAAAACAATATCGTGCGAATAAATTTTACTTATTTTTAATCCAGGTAACGTTAGTTACTGAAAATCCAACAATTTTAGTACATTTAAATTTCTATTCTAGCCACATCTTCAAAATTTTGTTAAGGGAAGCTTGACACTTAGAACAGAATTTTCCTCCTGGATTTGAAACTCGAATTTCATAAATTTCTACTACTGCTTAATTGGCATCAGAGTGGGTCTCGGCAGTTCCCTACACAGTTTAAGTTCGAATTATGGTGAATAAATCTCGCATCGGCGAAGGATATTATTGCATTGCCAATATTAAGTTCTTCAGCACGGTGCCTTAGATCAGGAGTAGAGGTCGATTAAAGAGATATTCCACCATTTTTAAATGAAGTTGTACTTGGAAGCTATTTAAAGTTTATTTTTCATCTTAGTTAGTCTTGATTTTGAAAACAGAAGAAATGTTGTACAAAATTTAATCCTTATTGGAAGATTTCGGCGGGTATATTCAAATTAAGTTTTTAATTATGAGAATCCATATATTTTGCAAAAAAGATTACCAAAAAATTACCCATTACATATATTTGCAGCAAAATGTTATTTGAAACAAATATATGTAAAGGAGAAGAGAATGTACTTTATGTTAAAACAGAAGAGAACTTTTAACATAAAGAAGAGTAGTTTATGTTAAAAAAATACTTTTTAAATGTATGACGAAAATATAGAGGTGTTAATACATAGTGAACTCTCAACAAGATTAAATACACTGAAGAGTAAATTCTTATGGTTTAAAATGTACAATCAGACCTTAATTTACCGAACTCCTATTTAAAGAATTTCACGATTTAACGAACATTTCTTCAACGATTAGAAAGAAAACTGAAAAACCCCTATTTAATGAACTACAAACCCAGAAATAATGAATTATTTGCAACAGCCAAAAATTTGTTTATTAGTTTGGGATGGTAAAAATTCGAATTTCTTTTTAAATGGCATTGCATTCTTGTTTGGAACAGAAAAAGATTTATATATTGTAAGCAGAAAATTTCATGAGTTATGAATGTAACCTATTGCGTTAGTTTTGGAAAGAACAGGAAAATTTCTTTATCTCATTGCATTCCACAACGTAGGGGATATATATTTTAAAAGTTTTCACCACTTTTTCACTTTCTTGAGTTTTATGATACGAACAATTTGGCACAAAATTTCGTTTTGGAAATTTTTTTAATGAAAAGCGATTTTGATGCAGAAATTGATAATGCAACTCCTATCAAAACTCTTACATTTTCTTATATTTTACATTGCTTGGATACTGAAAAAAAATTCCTCATATAGCAAGATGTAAATGACGCATTATTTTCTCCTCTTCATAAGGTTGAAAGAGAACTCTTTCGAATCAGGAATCAAAAAGATTGACAAACATCTATTAGTCAGTATATTGAGATTTCAAATTAACTGGCACATAATAACTCAATAATTGTATTTTAGTTCCTTCATAAAAAATAGTTTAATTTCCACCTATGCATATATTTCGTGTTGTTGTTTATTATAGAATTTCCAAAAGGTAAATGCTAAACATTTGCATTTTTTGAACCCCGATATTTCGAAAAACGCAATTTAATGAATAAAATGTTCATTTCCTAGGGATTCATCAAATTGGGATCCGACTGTATTTAATTGGTGTCCGTATTCATGACAATTGAATTCGCGCGAAGTCCTAAACAAACTCCTTGAATTGGATAGTAACCTTATGATACCCCCCGGGCTGGGGATATCTTCGCTTCCCCATCCACGCGACCTAAGTTTCTAGGGATAAAAGATAGACCACTCAAACCTTCCATAATAAAACTAGTTTATTATTATCTCAACTTGTATTAAGCGATGCAACACAAGTCTTGGAGGTAAATGATCAGGAGTGATACGACATAAATAAAAATTCTTAGGAAATAGCGAATTAAATTCTACTCACAATCTTTATGATGAATTAACCACCGAATCTATATCTATAGCCGATTCCTTAGCTATTTAGAGCCTCTCTATCATTAAAGTTTAATATTATATCGCTTACCGATATTCCACGACGAACAGGTACCAATCTTTATATCTTCTATATAATACTGTAATCCAACTTGATCCGGCAACTGGGCAACCTCCTGGCTTCGAACCCACTTCTATATGACTCTTATAATACTTTCTAAGACTTCTAAGACTCCCCTTAACCTCTCTAAGACTTCCAAGACCTCCCCACGAATGCTAAAGCTCCAATATATATATACTCATTCCTAATCTGCATATCGCGTTTTCTTCCTGAGTTGGTTGGAATAAAACGCCATTCTGGCCCCAAAGATTCCCCAAGAGGATTTTAGTGAAAGGTACGATAAAGCCCCGTCACAACCTGTTGGTAAACTTCATCACTTACTGGGAACGCTGTTATCATGAAGGTGTGTCCCTAGTCTGTAATGATGCTCACATAGCCGCAGACGTCTGGGATTGTTCTCTAGATTTAATGGGTCAGATGTTTTAAAATTAAAACATTAAAATCCTATATCCATGATATCTGTAAAAATTTTACAAACATCTTCAATATACTGACAATCTCTTGACGTACTCCATCTCGAAAACTACCTTCTTCACGGTATCATTAAAAGAATGAGAATTTTTTATTCCTATATCTTCCCTTAATATTTCATTTCTGCCTCTCGTGAAGAAGCGACCTAATTTGAAATTTGTTCTCTTAAATTTATTAATTTATTTTTCCTTTATCTGTAATATCCTACACTATATCACACTTCGGTGATTCCTCGAAGGACTCATTTCGCACACCCAAATTATAAGATCTCTACTAGTGTTAAGGGCAGCTAGTCCTTAACCTCAGCAGCCAATGAGAACCGACTCTCTCATCGCAAATACTAAAACTTTTCCACCACGTTAAGTATTTTGCCTACTTTATAGCACTACCCTCGCCACAAACCATGCCTCTCCCTTCAACCAATCAGAAGGCTCCCATTCGTCACCAGGATAATTAGGAGAAGGCAGCACATTGCAGAATTTCCATGATACAGGTTGGACGATTTCTCCGCGATCCAAGTGCCTGAAGATAACAACGTCAACATCAGGGGAAGTGCAAAGCCATTGACCATAAATGGAGATGGGCGATGAAAGCGTTTTTTAATATGTTCTTTTTGTTTAATGTACCATGATGACTCATTTTAAGTGTTTCAAAAATTTAACAAAAGTAAATCACCGATACGATATTTTTACGTTGAAAAGTTCTAATTAACGTTATTTTTTTACTCGTTATTCTATGAATATCAAATGGTTAGTCACAAAAAAAGCCCCTAAAAATTGTGGTTAGTTTATCAATTAAATAAGGGAACTTATATAAAATGGAATCCATTTCAACAAATCAATTGCTCACTTAACAAGGAATTTAATCACAGCTATAAAGGTATTTTTGGAATCAAGAGTACTAGACACATGTTTTTTAAACTCTACGATAAAATTTTAGATTTATAGAAAACTATCATGTAATCAATATAAATTGTAAACGTAGATTTATGCTTGATCTGTAGAAACAATTTACATTTATTACTGAATAATAGCCAACTGAATTAAATTTTATTTGATAATTATAAAAAAAGACGAGGTTATAGTGCGAGTAAAGAATAATGTAGTTACAGGAAATTTAAATACGTATCTTGACAATTATTTTGTATGTTGCACCCTTGAGAGCAATTCTAAACGTTTCTATATCCTGTTTCTATATACTGTTTTCAATAATATCATTGAAAAAGGTGTTCATTGGGATTTATCGAATTTTTGTAAATGCATGCGAATTTTTTAACTTTTTTTATTTTTAAGCAATACAATTTTTTTATTATAACAATACAGAACAATTTTGAGAAATTTCTACACGGAGATTGTGTTTATTTATTTACTTTTCAGATAATATCTGGATTCATTGTTATTCAATTATATATATTGTCTTACGAACGCCAATATAATACATTATATAGATGTATTCAAAATTAGTAGAGAACCATACAAGTATTTATAATAATTTTTATCGATCTACTGCCAGTTATATTTTAAAACTGAAAACTTTGACTTACCAATCTAACTATATTTATTAGAGAGAGTAAAATATGGCTCCAAATTAAATTCTCACTCCCGAAACGAAAAAAAAAATCTTAAAAGGATAAAGTTAAATGATTTTGAAGGATGGTTGCTCAAATTCTGTTATAAATAAAGCATTTTAAAATCAAAAAAGACATTTTGCTAATAAATTACTACTTAAACTTTGAAAACTTAAATTTAGGTGGCAGTCAAAAGCTGCAGAAACAAAATATGGACGGAAGGAAGTCCTTGGTGAAAAAGAAAAAAAGATGCTGAAAAGACTTATCTATGTAGAAAAAATCTTTAGTAAAGGAAATACAGTTGTCGCGCAATCAACAACTTGTCGTCCGATTAAAAATAATTGGCTATAAAAAGTGAATAAACCAGTATGTCATCAATTGTCTTTTAAGACTAGAAAAATGAAGCAAACCTTCTTAGTCCATTGCATTTAATCTTACGCAAAAGTAGACACAAAGCATGTATAACTTCGGATGAAGCACTTTTCAATCTGTCTTTCAAAATTGGGAAAATTAAGATGCAACATATTTCACGAAAAAAGCGTCGTTAAGACTCGGATTTTATAATGTTGTAATCCGGGAAAAGACAGGAAAACCTGAAATTTATAGCAGTTATGCTTGAAGAAAGAGAGGATAAAAAATATTCGTTAACTGTAAACATAAATTTAAAAAATAAAACTCTTATATTTTTTTCAGTGTTATGTAAATTTCAATGTGTAACACAGTTCGCTTTTTTAGACCACGAATAAATATTCATTTTTTTAGATTTATATGCTTTACATACTTTTCAAATGAAATATTCCACTTTCACGTGTATTTTTACTTCCACTTGAGAACAAAATTTCACATTCATAAAAGAAAAGGAAGATTTTATTTTTGACAATCTGAATTTCGACTCCTGAGAATATTATTTTGCAATTGCAAAAGCAAATCCTGTACAAATATTTGATAAAAATACTTTCAAATGTTAATATTGAAATCGGTGACCTTTTTCTACGCGAAAAGTAATTTTCACGGTCCTCGTACGAATAGCCATTTTTCATCTTTTATTTTTAATATATGCGCTGCATTTGAGCACTAGAAACCTACCTTCCGATTTTGGAATTCTTAAGAAATAAGTAACAAGTTCTCTACTAAAGCTTATCAATCAAATTTTTTTTTGTCAATCTCTTGCTTAAATATTACATGTGTTATGATAAAAATCACTTAAAGAACAATATATGAATAATGCATTTTGTTGCTATATTTTGTAATTCGATATATTACAGGCAAAACTTGTTTGAAAATTGAATATTTAAGATGTAAAAGACAATAACAAATCCAAAAATACTTTAACATATTTAATCATTGTGTACGAATTACAGTTTATAGAGAGGCAACACAATTTTTAAACGTATTTAAACGTGAAAAAAAGAAAGAATTGTAGAACGGGGTGAACAACAGATTTAATGTACTTCATAGAATTTTTCCTCGGGTTATTTTTCAAAAGTCTGCAAGCAGATATTATAGCAGCATTGTTTTATTAGAGAATAAAGTATTTTTTCTGGTAATCTAAGTTAAATTTCTTTCCTAATATGATTAAAATATATATTTTAAAATCAATCATAAGCCCACAATTTTTATATGTTATTCTGCAGAAAATTAAATCGAATGAGTTTTAAAGCAATATAAAATTTATTTTTGTTGTATTCAGCATATACTTACACCAAAATACATATTTTGTTGACGTATATTGAATTAGAAATAACAGCATCCATAAAAAAACACCAAAAACAATAAAACTTAACAACGTTCGTCAGAAGATATTGTCACAACTATTGATATCATTTTAGAAACTAAAGCTGTATTGCATCTTTAAAAGATACGATTACAACTACATTTGATTATCCGACTCCAAAAGTACTCAGAATTCCCCTCTTTTTTATCGTAAAAGTATCATAGAAAGATATTCTTTTATATAACTTGAAATGTTGAATTACAAGTTACACCAAACACTATTATGAATATGGTAATTTTTAATGTGAAATAATAATAATTTCTTACAATATTATTATAATTTCCAAACAGTTTTAAAAAAATAATTTTGAAAAGAATAATTTTGGTAAAAAATAAGTAAATACCTAAGTTAAGTCCTTATTTAATACACTTTTACTTTAATTTAATTTATAAAATTGTATCAGAACTAATACAGTCAGTTAAAAATGATATTAGAATACATATAAAATAAAATATTATATTTCAGTCTAATGTAAGTTAATATTTTAATCCTAAGAAAAATGATACCTTAGATCTCAAAAGAGTCAATAATTTTGATTACTAATACAAATAAACGTAATGTAATCACGTTCACGTTTGGTTGCATTCTCCCCTCCTTTTTTTCGAGTACTAAACAAAGATTTCCAACTGTCCTGACTTTTATCCAAGCCTATTTTAATTTGAATTCCATCTCCCATCTGTTCCTGAAAAAGAAATTCCTGGATCATATATCCACCAAAACTGCTCGTAAAGTTAATACTGACGTTAGCAAAAATTTAAGAAAAAACTGAATTTTTGCATAGCGTTACAGTTTTTCTCGTGCATTCATCTTCAGAGTAACAGAAACTTAGTGTATTACTAAATTTATATAGTCTGTTCTTCGCTCTTTTTTATGTTTTTATAGAATAAAGGAATGCGTCACACTGTACTCTCTTAAAAATATCACTTCCTTGCTAAGCCAGCGAATCAGCTGTTAGTTTACACCAGTGTTTCTCAAAGAGTGGGGCGCCCCCCTGGGGGGGAGCACGGTAACCCTGCGGGGGGCCCGAGCATATTGAAAATAAAAAAGTTTAAAAAAATAATTTTTTGGAATGAAGTAAAACACACAAAATGCTTTCTGACATAATTAAAAATACACATTTACATTGATATAATTTATTTTTATCATCTGGAGATCATCAAAAATAAAAGATTCCACTTCCAACGCTCATTAGCCATCTTTGATGCTATAACCATATTAAAAAATATTTTGTTTGCTTTGCTGTAATCCCACGATGAGAGATTGTTTTATTACGGTTCTTTTAACCTAAAATATTACTTTAGCTGACCTTCGAACTTACTGGTATGGTTATCTCCGTCATTTTTTTAGGGAAGTTGTAATTTTGTGGTTTTGATTACTGTGTTGTACTACTTATTATGATTTCTAAATGTAAATGAGCAGAATATTAAAAAAATGAGCATCTGTGATTCCTATTGAAGGAAGTTGAAACTGAACAAGCAATTGAAGAACCTACTGAAATAATGCATATTAATCAAGATATAGCGAAAGTAAATATCAGAAAAGCGTTAGGCAGGAAACGTTTGAGTTCATTTGAAATTTTCAAATGCTGCCTAAAGATCTCTATTAAGAAAACTATGAAGCCATAATGTAGCATTTCGCCTTGTCAAAAAGACACAAGGAAGAAAAAGTTCAAAATGCTATTTGTAGATCACCAAACGACAGCAAAACTACAAAATATGACAGTTTTGCTGGAAAATGAAGCTTCTGTGTTGTTAGTGAAAAGTGTCTGTGGTTTTTGTATGTCCTTTATTAAGAACATGCACATTTGGAACATTTTCTTCAGTTTTATTGGATTTTTTCTCAAAGTTTCAAAGAAAAATTGAAAACTCCTTGAAAGTAGGGGTAAGTATATTTTCTCTTAATTAAATTATTCACTGGAATTTTATGATTTTTATCGTGTATAGTAAAAATAATTATAAAATAAATTATAGTTTTAAAACAAACTAAAAAAATACGCTTTTATAGTTAATTGAACTAAAAAGTAAAAAAAAATAATAAATTTATAAATTACTTAAAAGTAACATATACAAAATTTAATACTTACCTTGTTAATTTGTACGGTTTATAATTATGATCGTATTGTAGCTTTAACGCCCCCAAATGCATTATTATTGCATTCAATGCATTATTATTTTTAGGGGGGCGTGATAACAATTATGATTGAAAATTGGGTCGCCAGTAGTGAAAGTTTGAGAACCACTGGTTTACACAGTTTTCAAGTTTTGATTGAAAATAAAATCAAGAAATCCAATACATAATTTTCAATACTACATTCAAGTTCAGATGTTCAATAGAAATTGATACATGGAACTGTATATTTGCATGGAAATATTTTTTCTTATGATAGTGTAAATGATTCTATATTTAAGGAGTGATTTCAAGTTATAAGATATCTGTACAGAGCTTTAATCTGACAATTTGATAGTTGTATTGATGAATGGATCGCCCTTATAACTCCTCCCAAGAAAATAGATTTCCCTCTTACCAATTTCAGAGTATCTCTATTCAACAAAAGGAACATGCTTGCCAAAGTTAAAATCTGTAGGTTTAGTAGTTCAAAAATAGGAATTATCTTCTATAACGCTCCCCAACCATGTCGAATTTTGCAAAATCCATTCAAAGCGGATCTCTTCTGTATGCCTCATGCTACTGTCACGAGAAACATGCTGTAAAATTTCAAGTCTATACGAAGAATATTTCCGGTAAGATGAGTGAATAAGTGGGTCTATGTTCTTCTATAACTTGCAATTCACCTCTTCATATTCAGAATCAAAGGAATATAAACAATGATACAAAAGTCGTGACATTAAATGTAGTTGAAATAAAAATAAATGAATACTAAATAAAAAATTGTGTGATTTAACTTGTTCACTATAATATAAAATCTAACTACTGTACATGAGCTTCGAAAAATTCCTCCACGTTTTACTTTCATTATTTTACACTTGCCTTCTACATGCTTCTCAAATCGTATAATCAATAAAATAATAATAAAATCAATATTATCCATACATTTTTCTGACCTCTGAAAGTATTTATACTTGCTATTTCACTTGTAATTTAAAACTGTAGCTTATTATTTTTTGAGTATTATCATTTACTTTATTTTTTCTGTTCAACATCACAATTCATTTTTTAAAACATTTTTCGTGTTTTGTACCTCTTATCACATTCCTGCTGATGACGATTTTAATATTCACATCACGGTTATTTAAGATTATCGTATTCTTAGCACGTCAGGTCTTCTGCCAATGAAAAAAAATGAACAGTCTTCACGAATTTTTTCCTTATCCTGACTATCCATCCTTACAGTAACACAGCGAGTGTTAGAGAACTTCCTGAAAAAAAAAATCATGGATTTTTTTTAAGGTAAACGAATACATTTTTTTTCGATCTGAAGTTTTGTCGCATCAATAAAGTGTGCACACGTTGATTTATCGGACGGTGTATTTTGCAGAAACGGAATTATTCACCTTGTGGTTTTTAGAGGAAATGTCTGCAAGTAGTCCCTTTTAGGAAATTCAGAAACTTTGCGAAATTTTTATCAAGCTGCTTTATTCAGCAAAATGAGATTTTCATAATGTGCATTTTGATATGGAGGTTGTGTGAAAGTTTTTCAATAAAATCTTAAGTAGGAATACAAATTTTAATCAAAATCCTTCATTTATAAAATAACAGAGAAATGCTAAAGCACCATTGCTTTGTTTGAATTTAATTTCCTTGAATTTTGATATTATTTAATAAATTAATTAATTAGATCAAATTAAATGAGTTAAAAAGGATATTACCACATATAAAAATTACTGGGAAAAAAATTAACCAAATAAAGTGTTTGTAGAGTTAACGGAAAATGTGAACTTTAAATTTCCAAAAAAGAAAAAAAAAAAAAAAATTGCATTTTTTTTTTTTGTTAAACTTTATATTTTGGAAAAAGATAGAATTTTATGTACAATCCTTATTTTATGTGTATAGTAAGATCTTATATATTAATGATTGAGAGAGAGAGACACACACACACACTTGTATGTCATGTTTCATGTTCTCTAAATCAGCGTTTCTCAAACAGTGGGTGCACCTCCTAGGGGTGCGGGATACATCTACGAGGGAGCACCAGCATACTGAAAAGTCGAAAACAAAATATTATTTAAGAAAATATTAATTTACTGAAAGCAAACAGACAAAATAAATTTTCACATAATGTAGTTACTTATAATTGTATCAGTGCAGCACAATGCATTTTATAATTAACTCAACAATACTAAGTTAAGAATAAGTTTAATAACTACCAGCGACCCCCATGGGCCTGTCATATATAAAGTTATATACAAAAATTAACACTATTTTTGATAATATGTAAGGTTTATACTTAATCCCTTAAATGCCGATTAAAAGTTACGCGATTAGCTCCCCAATGTCATTGTTTACCACGTAAAAATTTCAAGTCATCTGGAATGAGAGGAGAGAGCGTGACCTCGGGTAGCGAGTGCGCTGGCTGGACGGGACGGAGGGAGAAAATGCGCGCCAACCCTGTAAAATCATCCGCTTCAGGGCAAATTTTACCTTGGCTGAAATGATAGTAAATCCTTCGCCAAAACTGTCATCTTGTTCAATACTTTTTCCCTTAAATGCATTTCAAAGTCTTTGGAATAATTTTATGAATAGCAGTGCACAGAAAATATGGTACTTCGGAAAGACGTATATATACATACGAGCAATCAACTCTTTGCCCGAGCGAGACGTGTATATATACAGGTGACACTTAAGAGGTTAAAGTCGTATCGTAGCTTTAGTGTCAAAGTATAGTATTATTGAATTCAATACATTGTTATTGTATGAAAAGGAGGCGCGAAGAAAATTTTTTGGAAGAATAAATGGGTCGCTAATATTGAAAATTTGAGAAGCACTGCTCTAAATAGTAACCTTAATTAACCAGGGAATACTTGTGACAAATCTGTACGGAACCTTTGCACTAATCTTCTTAGACGTCTTTCTGGGGAATATAAATTCGCGTTTATTTCCAAACAACTCCAAAAAGAGGTATGGAATACTTAAATTAGATAAGGTATTTAAGTCGAGAGTCGCGAGATAGCAAGAGAGAAATGATGGCAGGCTATTGAGCCAGTATCGTTAAACGCATTACTAGAAGATTCAAAGAGATTAGATTCGTGAAGACGTCGTGCTACTAGACGTACCAGAACGCTGATATAAGCCAGCGGTAAATATAATTCACGCACGCTCAAAGTAAGCGTCAGTTTGAGCGATTAGTTGAAGTTAATGAAAGTTAAGAATTCGAATACGATGTGTTTCTCGGATCTCCTATTTCGGTAAACCTTACTTGATATTGAGCTTAATTATTAATTAATTACATTCTTAGTAATTTAATATAGTATAAAGGCAAATCTCTTTAAGCGATGTAACATTATCGTATTATATGTTATCAGAGATTTTTGAGAAAATAATAATAATAAATAAATATTATTATTATTCAAAATGGCTCTTAGTGGTTCTTTGCCTCAAATTAATCTTGATGTTCAAGGTGTGACCCAGGGGGCCATCATATACTATGTGGCATTTGAAATCTCAGTAATAGTTGATGAAGTTTTGTTTATTCAACATTATAGTTTGTTGTTGCAAACCATGTAAACAATTATTTTTTTTTCTTTCTGCATATTTCAGTATATACATGCACTATGTAAGATAGTGACTACTGATATAGTTTTGAACCTATAGAGGGAAATTTCAGACAAATAGCAAAAAGAAATGTGGACAACCATCAAAAACTGGGAAATAGAGATTCGTCTTGATGGAAAAGACAGAAGTTAGACAACAGTTTATTTTTGCGACCAATGCAAAATGCACCTTTTCCTGCGAGTTGGGAATTTTAAGAAATTAACACCCGACAACTTCGAAAGTAAGATCTAGTGCAAAAGGATTAATTTCAGTTTCTATTATACGTATTATGTTTCTAATTTATCCATAATTCATTTAAACGTTAAAAAATAATAATTTTAATTCACAGCACATTATTTTTATTTCCAAAAATCATGAAGGAATTAGAAAATCAAATATTTCTTACAGCATATTAATTCCAGCACTGAAAATATTTCGGAAAGTATATTATGTCAAATTTTACATGAAATATAAGCTGTTTTATTAGGTTTATTATATTTCTAATTGCAAATCATTAAAACCAAACTGTTAAATGTTTGAGTCACAAAAAAAGAGTTATATCGGAACGCAAAAAAAGAGACAGATGCTCTTATATAGATATGTGCAAGTAATATATAGAAATATCGTAGTTAATTGTAATCGTAATAATCAAATATACACACACACATACATATATATATATATACTCTTGAAAAAAAGCGCACCAAGAAATAATTGCGGAATCGTAACGAAACTTGGCTGGCATGAAGCTACATGTCGGGGAGATATGCAAATGATTAGAAATGTAGCGTGATTGCGCATAACGTATAACCGGTAGAGGGCGTGTAACGTCGTGGAGTATAAAACAGGTAACCAAAGCTTGTTTGAGTGTGCTGGATCTTTACAAAACCTAAGCTGAGGTAG
This sequence comes from Trichonephila clavipes, assembly GCA_019973935.1. Lineage (NCBI taxonomy): Eukaryota > Metazoa > Arthropoda > Arachnida > Araneae > Nephilidae > Trichonephila > Trichonephila clavipes. The sequence goes on along the minus strand of BMAU01003267.1, from coordinate 249,470 downwards.
ACATGCCATTACGCCGTTTTTGAAGACAATACGAGCAGCTGTCGCAGTTTGAGAGGGGGAGAATCACCGGTATAATGAACGCTGGGTTGTCAACTAGACAAGTAGCTCGTCAATTAGGTCGCTCTGATTGTGTTGTGAGGGGGTGTTGGGACCAGAGGATCAGAAATATGTCATTTACAAGAAAAACAGGTTCAGGACGCCCTCGACAAAGCAGTCTTTGACAAGACCATGAGATCGTAAAAATGCCCGCGTACAGCCAACTGCTTCATCGGCCGCCATTTGGCACAGGTAACATTTTCAATAGGGGCCCCTGTGTCTTTTCGAACCATACGAAGGCTCCTGGCTGAACATTTGGAATCGTGGCGTCCATTACGTGTGCTGCCCTTGACGCCCACCCATCGACACCTCATTTTAGAGGGGTGCCACGCACAAGAAAACTAGACTGCAGCGGAATGGAACCAGGTCGTCCCTTAGCGATGAATCCAGATTCAATTTCAGCAGTGAAGACAATTGTTTTCGTGTGTGAAGACCCCGTGGTGAACGCCTCAATCCTGCCTTTACTTTACAGCGGCATACCGCTCCCACAGCTGGTTTGATGGTATGGGGTGCCATTGCCTACATTACACGATCCCTCCTAGTATTGATCCGGGGCACCAAGACAGCCTAGCGTTATGTCCATGACATTCTGCTGCCACATGTGTTGCTACTCATGCCACAGCTCCCAGGAGACATTTTTCAACAAGACAATTCTCGGCCTCACACGGCAAGGGTGTCACAATATTTTCTCCGCACTTTTAATATCCTTCCTTTTCCTGCCTTATTCCCTGATTTGTCTCCAATCAAGCATATCTGGAATCATTTGGGATGGAGATTTGGGCATCCATATTGTTTGAACGAACTAGAGGCAAGGTTACAGAAAATATAGACCGAAATGTCTCAAGTCATCATACAGAACTTGTATGCCTCAATGCCCGATCGTATCACATCGTGCATTCGTGCCAGAGGGGCTCAAATGGTTATTAAATCCCTCCGTTCTTTTGCCTTTTTCTCTTAAATAAATGATCCTTTTTCTTTGAATTTCTTATCATTTACTTATATCAAAGTAGTCATTACGTATGTAAAATTTTGTTTCATTTTGATGGCTCATTCTTGGTGCGTAAATTTTTGGTTCATGAGTATATATATATATATATATATATATATATATATATATATAACATAACTTAACGCATACGGGGAAGAGACTCACAGTGGTGGAATTATATAATAGATGTTTTACTACATAGAAAAAGGATGCGCCGCAGTGCAAAGTAGAAAGGAAGTACCTCCACGCACGATATACACGACTCCTGGGTAAACCAGGCGGAGTCCGTTTGTTCCCCAACATAAGCTTCAAAGTTCAGTTCGTGAAAAGCTTATTGGTGAGTCTCACCACTAGCGCATCCGCCGTCACATAGTGATTGGGTTTACAACAGCTTAGCACGTTTGCCGTTCCAGCTTCAACCTTTACTTATATACACTGATGAAATATATTATGAAAATTGGATTATTTTTTTCGAATTGCATGAAAAGAACTGAACTGAATGAAAAACCACTGCTTCTAAATAAAAAAAATTAAATCTTGTGCGTCAAACACGTGTGCGTGCATGTGTATGTAGGCGGAGCCATTAGAAAAACAGGATTTATAAGCACATGTAAGTTAAGATGTATTTCGTTCGCCAGCACACCTCGGCGAATTTCTTGGTGTTATTTTGAAGTAATCGGTTCAATCCAATTTGTAACAGTAAAAGTGAGTAACCATCCACGTTTAGATGACGCAATGAGGGGGCGAATTGTGGAGAGGATAAAAGCAAACCAATGTCAATTCCAGATTTGCAGAGAGTTCAATTTAACACCCAGCATCGTGTGTAACTTATAAAAATAGTTCCAGGATACTAAATCCATCGAGAGAAACCTAATATATGTCTACCAACAACCACGATGGACAGAGAAAATCGCCACTTTTCAATTATAGCGAGGCGTAAAAGAGGGGGAAAAGCTTCTCAGATCTCTCGTTACATGTATGCATCCATAGGAACCCGTTTATCAATAGTAACTGTTTCAAAAATCTTCATGAGAGAGGGTTGTTTGTCAGAAGACCTGCTGTTTGCGTCCCGCTTACATTTACGACTAGGAGAATCCGTTTTGCATTTTGCAGACAACATAGAGATTGGAGTATGGATCAATGGACGATCATTCTATTCACCGATGAGTCCCGTTTCAGCCTAAACACTGCTTCTCTACTTACGTTCATATGGAGAGGACCCGGGATCTGCTGCCTACCCTTCAATGTCTACGAAAATGACAATTATTGACGAAGAGGTTTAATGGTTTGGGAAGGCATCAGGTTGGATGATCGTATACATATCTATGTCTTTGAAAGATGCTCTGTGACTGGTGTGAGGTATAGGGATGAAGTCTTGGATGCCTATGTTTGCCTTTTAGGGGTTGATGTGGCCCCGTGTTCATTTTAATGAACGATGACGTGAGTCACACAGAGCTCTTCTGGTCAACGAATTTCTAGAGAGTGAGGATATTCGCCGAATAAATTAGCCAGCCAGGTCTCCAGACCTCAACCCTATAGAGAATGTCGGGGACGCTGGCTAGAGACATCTGCCTTTCGAGAATCATAAAGGAAATGAAACCAGCGTTGCCGAACGAGTGGAACCAATTGCCACAAGAACTGATAAACTGCCTTACTTCATGCATGATATCACGTTGCGAAGCCTATATATAGCTCTAAGAGGGGCCCATACCCCCTATTATCCCAGTTATTTTGTTTATTCTGCTACCGCTGTTTCATACCTTCGAACTTCAATGAGTGTTACGCAAGATCATGAGTGTGCATTGCTAGTATTGAAAGGTTATTTGTTTTGTATTCTATCAATGTATGTACATATCAAATTTCATTAATATCGGTCCAGTTGTCCTAGAAATAATCGAACAAGACTGCAAATTCTCTTAATTTCTTACACCAGTGTATACTAAGAAAAATAAAATTTGAGGCTGTATGAAAGTTCACTAAACAACTTGTGTGTATATGTGATTCAGTTTTACAAAAAGTAATTGAAAATTAGGGAAATAAGTAATAATTAGGGTAGCAAGAAAAGTAATCGTTATTTATTTCATTTTCGGTATGTACTGATACGTTTTCTAAGTTTTATTCTTGCTTAAATAACAGCACGTTTACGGTCACTAAGAATCCTATATATATCCTGATGTAGGCTGATAGAAAATGTTGTACTAGAATTAGTACCCAACATCAGGTTGACTATGCGCCTAATGATATATCTCCCTAATACTTTTATATAAACTAATGTTTGTAGCCATATTGCGAGAATTGAATACATTTATTTGAATATTGTGTATCATGCGATCAATCAAACCATTTTTTTGTTTTTGTTTTTGTTGTTCATTTGTTATTGCGAATGGCTTCCGCAAATAAATATTTTCAATATATTCAAATAAATAAATAAGGTTTCAAACATCTAACATGGTTTATTAAATTAGACTATTGAAAATGGCATATAAGTCTAATTTTGTAAAAATTATATAGGAACATTTATGGATTACAGAATCCTTATTTCCCTTTTGTGTGCGTCATACCAAATGTGAATTACATAATTTTCTACTCTTGTTCATTCTCATTTCTTCAAATATTTTGAATTCAGCACTCCAGCAATTACATTATATTTACGTGTGAAAAGAAAAATTCAATCCGGAGCAAAAGTCAATTTGAGGACATTTTTACTGTTTTTAAACCATATACCTCTTAATGAAATAGACTTTAAAGTTAAGCTTCAAACCATTCTGTTAAATGAATAATTTTACGAAATAATTAAATTTCTAATGAATAAGTTGATAATACTTTTTATTTAATGGACCATTCCTGGAAAATTTGAAGTTTTAGTAGATAACTAAGTGGAAATTTAATTAATAATTTTAAATACATATATATGGAGAGATAAAGGATTCTGATTCATCTTAGTCCTGAACCTTCCAAAATGTCGTGTTATCCGTAATTATCTCCCTTAACGAAAATAGTGAATTAACTGTTTGCATATTTCTACTTAAGTTTCACATTGTAAAAATTGATCGTGAGATGAGGGAATATTACATAACCCACCGTACTTGACTAATTGGCTTACAAAGATGACATGTGATTCTGTAGAATATTATGTTTTACCGAAACGTTTTGAAGAGTTGAGGATTTGGTGATAAAACGATATCAGTTTAGCCCATCTTAATCTCCACTTTGAATGACTGCGCAAGCAGTCACTAATGGGAAGTTTGAGAAGTCATTCGGTGAACTTGAACTCTTGAGTCAAAAGTGAAGCAAGACTCATCCAACAAAATGATACACTGGCCATCAAAAGTTAAGGAACAACCGGTTTTTTGCGTCTGATTTCCAAATGAATGAATGTAGAAACACGAAATTTGGATGACACACGCACTAAACAGTTATGCATTGACTGCACGATAGAAGTTTACATAACAAAAATTCAAAAATGATTTACAACACAAAAAGGCAATATCGCTGGAAAAAATTATAACCACAGTTTTGTGTTAAAATGTCAAAGAAACATAATAAAAATAAAATTTTAATAAAGGCCCACCTATAGCTTGAATGCATATGAGGCAACGAATTTCCAAGCTGTCAATTAAGTTGTCGGTTACCGAACTGAGAAGCGAAGACCAGACACGGAGTAAGCTTTGTTCTAGCTCTCCTTAAGACCTTGGAGGAAGAACCTGTCTACCAAGATAGTGTCAAAGATGCTCTATCGGATTTAAGTCTGGAGATCGAGCTGGTCATTCCATTCGTTCCAAACCAAGATCCTCAAGATATTCATCAACAATTACAGCTCGCTGAGGTCGTGCATTATCATTCATCAGAATGAAGTCATTGCCAATTGCACCGGCATACGGGTGGACATATGAATCAAGGATCTCATCCCAATATCTCGCACTTGTCAGAGTTCCACCCTGGAAGACATGCAGATCAGTGTGACCAACGAGTGAGATCCTTGCCCAAACCATTATTCCACCACCTCGATGACTGTGTCTTTCAACAGTGTTGGATTGATGATATCTACTGCTTCGTTCCCTCCAGATGAGCAGACGTCCTGAATCACTCTCCAGTATGAATCGAATCTCATCTGTAAAGAGCACAGAAGTCCATCACTGTCTCATCCAGGAAACGTAATCTCTTTCCCAAGACAACGGGTTTTTCTCTGGCGTCGTTTGAGGGGTACACACATAACTGGTCGCCTTGCATAGATACTTCAATTGTAAAGACGCCTTTGCACCGTACTAGCGGATATTCTTTTCCCTGATGCTACAGAGTGATCTGCAACAAGTTGCGGCACAGAAATCCTTCTTCTCCTTTGGGCCGAAATATCGATAATACGGCCTCCTGCAGGTGTTGTTTCTCGTGGTCGGCATGGAACATGTCTTCTGGATGCAGATGCTTCGGTTTGATATTGATTCCAGAGACATTAGACCACACTATAAGACACATTAAGACGCCAAGCATCATCAGTCTATGGCAACCTCATTTCTTTCCATCTGACATCCCTCCACCTTAACGAATCGTGCAAATGGCTTCTCTTAGACATTGCGAGTCCCCACTGCCTATTGTCTTCAAATCTTCTAACAAAAGTTGTAAATAAACAAAAGTTACACGTGTAATTACGAAAGCCTGATATATGCATATTTTTTCTCTCACTCGTACATATCTGCTCTTTCCTATTAAAAGAAATGGTATAGCTATAGTTTATGCATAAATTTGTACGAAGTTCATTTTTATCATTTATATAAACTATAAATTTTATTTTTACTGTTATATTTTTATGATGAGATTCAAAAAAACATGTTGTTTCTTAATACTTTTGGACGCCAGTGTAGTTTTACATTATTCCATAGTTCTCGTTTTCTGTGTTTTGGTGACATTTTTTCGTTTTATGATTAGCTGCAAAGATTGCCTTAAAATACTATTAAAAAGTTCTATCTTCATATTATTTTGATGCTGACTGGACGTGCGATATTCAGTTTAAAAGCTCATTTTCGGGAGCTGTAGTCTTCTTACCTTTTCCATAAAAACCCTCTTGAATGATCGTCTGCGACGATCACACAACATACAATTTTGTCCATACTCATATCCAACATATGTACAAGGTTTGTTCAAAACTTATTCGACCTTGATTTTACCCGCGCACAATCGATATTCTAAAACGACGCCACTGTGCATAGTGAGAGGTGTCTATGTAATACATATGCTTGAATTGTTTTCTTCATGCTAGGGTACCAGTCGTTTCCTGCAGGCATTTGTGAGAGGTATTGCTTCACATGTGTGTTTGTTGGTTTTTTATTTATCTAAAGTTGAATGAACGTCTTGAATAGAGGTACTCCATCAAATTTTTTGTCAGTAGCTTGGTGATTTTCTAAGCGAAAAATTCGTAAGATTCAGCAAGTGCTTGGAGATGGTGCTAGGGGGGCAACCCAAATTAAAGAGAGGTTTAACCGATTCAAAAGGGGTTGCTTGTCGGCAGAAATAGAGTTCTGGAAAGCCACTTGTGAGCAACTTACCCATGAAGTCGCTCTTTCACCGTCTTGCCTTCATAAAAGCGTGGGAGAAGTAAAAGCAGAACCAGAAACTCCTCTTATAACACATATTTATTTTCTCAAGCACTCAAATCAACAGCACTTTAACCCTTTAAGTGAATGTCCTAGGAGAGATAGGGAGAAAGCAATAAACCTTAAACGAACAAGCACAAGTAACCAATTTAACTTAACCTAATCTATCGTTGACTACAAATACCCAATACACTAATTTAATGCAGTCGTAAACACCGCTCTTAAATTTAAGCTGAGAAAATCAACTTTATTCTACCTGACCTTCATGATGACTGCAACAGCTTTTCAGCTCCTTCTCTTTACAATTACAAAACTCTGACTTTATATAGTCGAACTGATATACATATCAAAGTTTCTCCTCGAGAGCAATGCCTGTGAATTAAACGTGAAGGCTTGCCCAAAGATTCCCCAAAAGGATTAATGAGAAGATCGCGTAAAGATCCGTCACACACTGACCACTAGAAATTCAGCTATTGTTGAAAAGCTGAAAAAAACTGATAATGAAAGGTCGTCTTTCACCTTATTAGAAACTGCTGAATAAGTAGAGATCCGTACAAGTTCTCGACGTGCAATTTTGTATGATAGTGGGCAGAGCGGCTTCGAAATTTGTTCCCTAACTTCTGTTATTGGAATAGAAAAGCTGAGTCTTGCAGTTTCACAGTATATACTGATCATTGGAGCTACACAGTAAATACTGGACAGTATCAGCGTTGAACCTGGCTTCTGGCAATTTTTGTATGTTCCCTAAAATGAAAATACCATCGAAAAAATCCCATTTTCAGACTAGAAATGACATAACGCAGGGCAACATTCGCTACTGTGTAGTCAAACACCATTCCAAAAGAAACCTTCAGAAGTGTTTTCGACAGTGAAGGGAATGCTGGGAAAAGTCTGAAAACGTGTAACGGACTAACTTTGAATTTGATTAAAATCCCAATCCCGTAAAGTAACTAAGATACTTTTTTTTGGCCGAATGTCGCATACTTTTTCCAACAGACTTTGTAGTTCTTCCGGTTTTTCTGTAAGCGACACAATTATGGATACTGCGCTTCTCGGTACATCAAAGGATTCGACTATCTTGATTATAGAACCATCCTTTATGAGAGTCCAACAACTCGCCCGTGTTTGAATTCACTGAGCTCCAACTCATAAAATAAATACAGAATATTGTATCGACATTTACTCAAGCTTGTAATGTACTGAGGAATTAATACTGGTGGCGGGAAAGTACAACATCGCGACCTAAAGATTTCGGTAGAAAATATGTCATAATTCTGGCATGCATTTTCTTGAGGGATTTCAAAATTTTTGTCCAAATGATTCATGTATATATATATTTATATATATATATAAACTCCTGTTTGTGAAAATTGCAACACCATAAAGGAAGCATCATAGTTGAATGAAATTTAATACACAGTTGAGTGGTAATGATACAAATAAATGATTACATTTTCAAACCAAACAATCAATTAAAAGATATAGAAATTAGTATTTTGTGTGGCCACCACGCACCGCAATAAGAGCTGCTACATGACGCGGCATGGAGTTAAACAAATTTTGAATATCTGCCTGCGGAAGAGTATTCCATATTGTTTGTATGCGCAACCAAGGTTTGTCTGTCGAAGCAACAGGACGAAGATCAGGAGCGAAACGCCACCCAACGATATCCCACACATGTTCAATCGGTGACATATCCGGCAAATACGCAGGCCAAGGAAGAAGCTGTACCTGCTGCGAATCAAGATAGGATTTGACAGTCTTGGCGACATGTGGACGGGCATTATCATGCTGGAATACAGCCCCTGGTAATCCTTGCAGGAAAGGAATAGCTCTGGGTTGTAAAACTTCGTTTATGTATCGGGTACTGTTCAAATTGCCCATAAATCGTAGCAATTGTGATCGTCCATGATGTGCTATGGCACCCCAGACCATAACTCTGGGTGTTCGTCCACTGTGGCGTTCGATAATGCACTCCAAAATGTGCCATTCACCGGCATAGCGCCTGGCACGAATTCGGCCATCATGGTGCCACAAATTGAAGCGAGATTCGTCAGAAAAGAAGACCTGCTGTCAATCAGCACGCCAGCTCCTATGCACATTGGCCCATTGTAGCCGGATGAGGCGATGGATTTGCGTGAGAAGAATCTTGTATAAAGAAATCCTTGCGCGCAGCCCACGCTGCAGCAGACGTCTCCGAATTGAAGAAGCACACAATGAAACACCTGTACTGTTGACCACTGTGCTTCTAATTGTCTAGAAGAAGCTGTGCGGTCCGTCTGAGCCATTCGCATCGGGCGTCTGTCATCGTGAGCTGACGTCACATTTCGGGGTCCACTCCCGGATTTCAGAGCTGTCCGACCCTCGTCCGTCCACTGCTTCGAAACACGCATGATTGTGCTGCTGTTACGCTGCACACGAGCGGCTACTGCACGATAAGACAATCCAGCTACTCGAAGGCCGACGATTCTGCCCCGTTCAAATTCCAAAATTTGCTCAATTTTCGCTCCTTTTTGTCGACGAGGCATAGTAAAGATTCAGTTAGCGTTTACATTAGCATATATCCACCGATAATCATACACGCCTCGCTACAGCCGTCTATTTATATTCGGTTGGATCCGCCCTTCAGAGGGCGCTGCTCAGCATACGCATGCGCTACTGGTCTGCAATTCTAATCATTTGCATATCATGCCCTACTTTACATTTCCTGAAAATTTTAGCTCACTCACGTAGGTCCTTCGTGGTGTTGCAATTTTCACAAACAGGAGTTTATATTCTAGAGAGCAGTATTTGTTGGAGAAACGTCAATAGAAATATCAAAGCTTTTTCAAAATTCAGTCATTAATTCTATTATAAAAGACTTATAAGGAACTTTGCGATCAAAATACCCTAAGAAAATGTCTTCACGGGAAAGCTCAGAACTGCAATGAAAGTCTTATTAATGTCGTGTGGAGTACAATCCCGAAAGACAACTTTGTTGAGCAACAAACACTCCGTTTAAGGAATTATATCGCAATAATAATTTTTAATTCTGTGTGTAGATTTGCTGGTCTATGACCTCTACTTCAAAAGTTAGGAATGAAATTATGTTCTGAAATAAAAAGATATTTTGGTGCATCAACAAAACGAGAATTGTTGATTCTACGAGATCATTCTAAACCAGATAAGAAACTGTCCCGTGAAAAAAGAAAGGCCCTTCAAGAATGTAAAAGTTTGAAGTATTAGGTTCAGGAAGGCAAAACATATAAATCTGGAGACTTTGAAAACCTTCCTAAATCATTAAAATGTTTTATTTCAAATATAAACCTTATTTTGCATTTTGTGAAGAATGTTATTTTTGAACATAATGGTAAAGATATCCGACTACGTTTGGAACCGTGATTTTAAAAACGCGCATAAATGGATAATTTTCATGATATTTATTGTCACTGAGATTAGAATACATACATAAAATTGTTTTAAGGATATTTTGACAAAAAAAATATTTAAACATAATATTTTGGCAAAAAATTAACTTAGAATATTTTTTTTCCAAATGTTCTCCTTTTGTGAAAAGTGATTCTATTATAATAAAATTTGGCCTGTATATAGCTAAGACCTCTCTACAGAGGCTCGACTATGAGTTTTGAAACATTCACATTATTTTCAGAGTTACCACCAATTGAAATAATTATTGGCGTTTTTTTTTTAAATTGCTCCTGTCTGTTGTCCTAAAATAAGAATAAACCCACTTCAAAGTTATACATTTCAAAAATTCTAGTTGAGCCTCTGTAGAGAGGTCTGAGCTACATCAGGCAAAATGTGATTGTAATAGAAGCATTTTTCACAAAAAGAGAACATTTGGGGAAAACATATTATTCTAAGTTAATTTTTTACCAAAATATTGCATTTAAATACATTTTTGTCACAATGTCCTCAAAACAGTTTTATGCATATATTCTAATCTAAGTGACACTAAATATCATGAAAATTATCCATTTATGTGCTTTTGCAAAATCACGGTTCCGAACGTAGTCGGATACCTAAACGGTAAGAGTGATATTTCTTAAAGTAAATGAAATATTCTTATGAAATTTTTTGAGTTTGTTCTTAATGTTATAATGAAAGCTTTCTGCTAAAAGCTAAAAGTAATTTTTCAATTAAGATATTTTTAATGTAATTTTATACGAAAAAAATTTTTTTAAGAAAATTCTGGGTTTTTTCATCTCAAACACCTGTATTTCATATTTTGCATTAGAATTTGAGCTTTTTCAGTATAAAGCATAATTAAACGTTAAAGAATTGTATTATTGAAAACATTTTATTTATTTTTGTGTTATATATTTTTTTAGAGTTAGTTGTTTGCAAAACAGCAATATTTTTGTAATATTTGGGTAGAAATTTCTCAATATTTTGAAAAATAATCTTTTAAAAAATACTTCTTGCTGTATTTTCAGAGTTTTGACCACATACTTAATTAAAAAATAATAACTAAATGATTATTTAAGTTATATTTTAGAAAATTGTTTCCGAACCTAGTCGGATACCTTAAAATAAAATAGTATACAGCAAAAATATATGAAACTGAATCTCAACAATGCTGTTTTCCCATTTCCTTGAATTCATTTTCAAAAGCTAAAATTTTGTAATTGTCTTATAGCAAAACAATCGGAAAAATATTTGAACTATAATATTTGACATCGAATCAAAATTTCTTAGCTCTCTTAACCGCACAAAATGCATAAATTATCGATACAAAGATAACACATTATACCAAAACTTAAAGTGCTATCATCTTAAATCACTATTTTAAAAAATCACTTTAGATTGTTCATTTATTTAGTGATTGAACAGCTTTCGCTTAAACCTAAATCTTGAGAAAATAATCTTAAAACAAAATAAAGAACATTTTAAAAGCACATCTTTGTATAATTTTGAATTAATGCCGCAACACTTTTAACGAATTATTCATCCATGACTTGGATTCGAGAAGTACAAATTCAATTACAGTTCCATTCAAATTTCATTCACAGTGTGGTTTAATTTCCTATGCTTCAAGCACTCTTTTTGATATCACTTAAAAGATATTAAAGACATTAAATTTCTGCATAGAAAGAGTACATTACCATTTTGAAGTCCAAACTTGAACGATCGTCTGCGTAGTTATTCTATTGTGTTGTAAATTCACCATAACACACACATAAAGAGTTCGAATTCCCTAAACGTCGAATTAATATTTTGAAGAACGCTTGTTTAAAATGTAATGGTTTCAAAAAAGGAAACTAAAATATACCTATAAATAAGTGTGACATTTTGTGAAAAAGAATATATTGGAACATTAATTTCTGATAATATTAAAAGTTAAGAAAAATTGTGAATTAGCACACTTTTATTGTGTTTCATCATTCTTAACTTGATTGTTTTCTTTAAATACTGGATATCAAGCTTGTGAGATGTTACATATGTTTCAATTTCAGCTTTAAAGAACATAATGCGGGATTTTAGATTTTTATATTCTATGTTCTCATTTTTATTACAGATAATTCGGTATCAATTATACTTAAATGATTTACCTCCAAACAAAACACACTTCTTTGCCTCTTTCGAGATTTATGTTATTCTAATTTAATCAAGCTAATCTCGTGTGTCGAGTATATGTGGCTTCTTTAGTGAATGCTTCACATCATCCATTGGCGTAACGAATAATATTAGGGGCCCCCCTGCAAAGTCAGGTTTGGGGCTCCAAGTCGGATCTTACAAAGGATTGTCAAACCAATACATCAGGCCTTAGACCCCCCAAGAATTCTAGAAACCTACGTGTTGCGAGGTTGTACGTCACTCAACTGCTATCACCGCATAGGGGCTGTTTTTGAAGTAACGTCCTGTTGACTGTAGGTATTCAAATTCGGGTTGTAAATAAGCACGAGGTGAATTAATTCCCGGAATGCCTTCGGAGAGTTTAAAGATATTTAATCATAATGATGAATTAATTGGTAATCACAGTTCATTTGGTAATGTAACAACAGCGCCTCGATACGACCCACACTCTTCCATTCATGCCTGTTGTGATAGATAAGAGCAGATGGCTCGTTTGAGGACCGGAGACAGTGAACGTGGCTTTGGAGTCATTGTCTATTATTTGACCTCGGGTCCGCAACGACAGCATTCTGTAAGTCATAATAGACATGAAATTGCTCCGCGGTGCGATGATTGACGGGGCTTGTCTGACTGATGAAGCTAACGCCTCGGAGGATGAGGGGAGAATGCCTTCAAGAGTCAATGGTGGCGTGGAGGACAAAGTATCCAGATGGGTGGATGAACCGTCAGGTACCAGTGCATTCAACAAGAACCGGAGATAGCGATTGATATTTCCGCTCCAATAGGACGCTAATGAGTCTGAGGGACGTGTGCAGACTTGTGAGCCGGCCAATGAGAAATGACGAGGGGTGTGTAGTGGACACGCCCCTGAATTTTAAAAGGAGCATTTCTTTGGTGATCGGAGATCGAATTCGGGATGAAAGATGATTTTTCAGGAGTAAGGGGAAATATAAGATGATGAACGCCGGCGACGTTGAGAAAGCTATCTAGCCTCCTTCTGAAAACTATGGGGAAGAGAACAATACAGAGATGTGTAGAGAATGAGAGCGAATAAAATCCAACGTCTGAAAGAGACTGAATGCACCGGTTTGGTGCAAAGATACATTTCCATATCACATTATTACTAATCATTTTCTTAGGAAAATAAAATTTTATTTCTTTTAACAATTTGCTGTGAGTTCATCATCACGCTACCCGTCCATGATGTTACAGTAGATTTTGTATTTTATAATGTTTAAGACAGTTGAATGGCTTACTTATTGTGAAGGAGAGCAATAAGTAATTTTTGATCGCATGAAATGGTTCAGTTGTGAGCAATTACCGTGATGTATGACGTGAATAACCAGAAACAAATGAGTAATAGCGGACTGCAGTATTTTCTATGATGATTCAAAGATAACAGGGGCAATATGCATGGTGAAGGGTCATGTCTAGAACCTAGCTGATGTTACAAAACTGTAGATATTTGAAGCAAAAAGTTACCGCAAGAATTCATAAAGAAAAACGTCCCATGATTACTTCTACATGAATTTCCGTATTCTTCAAGAACACGATTTTTAATGATTATATTGCAATTCAGAAAATTGTGCGCTAGATGGTTCCAGTTATCGTTCTAATGGACACTAACAATTGACTAATGCCCTGATTTATTTCACCCAATATAAGAGTTGACTGCTTAGTTACTTTAAAGCAGAGAACGTGACAGTAAAATTTTACAAGATCATAGAATCAGAGAGAATGGATGGGAAAAAATAACCCTCCTCCTTACAGCCCTGGTTTTTCACCAAATCCGACCTCGTCAATTCTGTCCGGCTATCTGAAAGAGCTCCTCACCAATGAGAGGTTTGGCCTTGAGATTAAGAAATAACTTGAGATTTCTTGCAATCAATGGCGGTTGATGTGTATAATGTAGACGTTGATAGCAATAAGATAACTCAATAAAAAGAGTTCCTCTGTATTAAAACTATCGTAAAATACAAGGGATAAAATATAATATTTTAATGCTAAAATATTTAGCTATATATCTAACGTATATTTGTTTTTTATTGACAAACTGATCATACTTAATAATGATCTTGAAGGATTCAATGTCAACAAGATGACACCCAGGAAATTCTTAGATGATAAAATTTTTATTTTATTCCTGACTACCTACAAGTAGAAATGTTTTGAATATATACTTGAAAAAAATATACTTTACAAATATCAGCGGAACTGTTCACAAAAGTTTATATTGACACTGGAGATGCAGTTTTTTTATATTGAATTTCCGTGACTCGAAACTGCTGTGTTTTTTTTTTCGTTCTTTCCTCTAAAAAAATGCTGATTCTAAACAGCAGTCTTACAACATCTTCTCCTTTCACATAAAAGGTTTCTTTGCAAACATGTCGTTAGGGCATCTTAATAATTATTAAATATTCATGAAAATTGCCTTCTGAGATTCAAACACGCAAAACTTGTAAACAGACTCTAGTAAAAGAATCAGCAAATTTAAAATCGAAGAAAGTAGCTTTTAATCAAAAACATGTAAAATGTGTAATAGATATGCATGCAATTAGTACAACTTTGAAGGAGATTATTTGAAGTAGAAAGCGTAAAAAGAGTGATTGGTATTTTTAACGAAAAAAAAAAGTGGCACTTTTTCTGTTTTGCCGGGGTAAATCTCCCCAAGCAGGCTTTTATGTTGACTACACGTAATATACACATAAAAACTTTGTTATAAATGTTAGTCCCTAGTCGGTTTTTTTTCTTTAACTTTTTAAGTGTTTTGCGAGAGATGTTATTGATAAGAAAATATAACGACTGGCTTTTGATAATATGGCTGTAAAAGATTACAGGGGAAATATTCGATTTGGCGTCGGTTGTATTGTTTTTGGCGACTTAATTGCTTGACCCGACGAAACGGAAAAGAACTTAAAAAGTCCAATACTGATACTTCAACAAATCAATCTGATCGCGGAAAAAAATTATTGAATTTTTAAAATTTCCCTTTCATAAATTATCTAGTAACTAATATCCAGAATTTATTATAATCACTCATCGTTGATAAATTTAAATATTTATTCTCATTTGGTGAAATAAAGTTTTCAAAAACTAGATACTTTTAGGAGAGAAAGCATTATCAATATCTGTAATCTTGTTGACGTCAAAAATTTCTCCATTTTTTTTTCACTTGAAGGGCCACTAGATTCGCCAGCTAAATTTTTAAAAATAAATTACAGATTAGGAAAAATGAAAAAAAGAATTAAAAAATAATACAAAAACATTGCGTGGAAGGTAACCTTTTTGGCTTAAAGTCCACAAGGAAAAATGAAAAGATTTGTCTAAAGAACGCTTTCACAATTGTCCATTCTTTTTTAAAAGAAACAACTTGATTTGTTAGTGGTTGCTCTTTTTTACAATATTCTTTTTTATTTCCGTTCCCATTTCTCCAACTCAGCAAATCCTTTATTATCATATAAAGCTTTTGTAGAAGCTTATTTCGCTGCAACTACTACTTCATACGTTTTGTTCATTCGTTTCAAGATATGTTATAGGAGAAGGAAACAGTGTGAAATGATGCAAAATGAGCTAAGGCGAAGACACAAAATAAAAGCTAGAAAGCTACATAAAGCTCAAATGTTCTTCTAAATGATGTAAAAAAGAAACAGCTTCTAAAAATATTGTGATTGTATGATTACTATAGCGTGTATATTTTTCATAAAGAATACAAATATTCAGTAAAAGAACTGATGATTTAATACTTTCGTGTTTTACCGCCCAACAATTTCGCCTTACGAAAAGACATCGCCAACTCAAAAAAGGTCTCCAATTACTGTACTCGTTATTATTATTGTGTTCAAAAGTGCGCGAGAGGGTTTTCCACTATTGGCTGTATATTGTGTCATTTGGCGACGCCTTTTGATTTAACAAAACTAGTCGATGATATAATTCTAAGTAAAAATTGTTTATACATAAATTAGTGAGAGAGAGAGGGTTACCATAAATAATGTGAGTAAATCAAAATCAGGATATTGACATAAAAGTAGCATTTTTTTTTATTTATAAGCATTTAAATTTTATAAAAAACACCAAAAAGAAAAAAAAACACTTTACAACTTGTTATTACAACTAGAACTATATGATGTAAATTTTAATATTGAAATGAGAGAGGGAGAGAGAGAGAAATGCGTATAAATAAAAAGTAATTTTTACCTCTAATTAATATCAGTTAATTAGTAAAATTTATAAAGCAGTAATTCATTCATTTTTATAATTAAAATCATCATATTGAAACATTTTTTTTAACTGAACAGCTAAATAAAAACACATTCGATTACATGGGATGTAAATGGAATCTAAAGTAGCCTTTAGATTTTTCGTCCATTTTTTTATATACAATTTATTTCGTCCACTATTTTCCACTAAAGCAATATACAATGCATTACAATGAAAGAAGGTTTATTAAAAGTCAAATTAGAAATAGATAGATATGTGTTACATACTTGCATATTGGTTTAATATTTTAACATTTTGATTTTACATTTTTCAATTCCTACAATTAACTCATACTCTCTATATATTTATCTATTTATTTATTTATCTTGGTTTAATTTTCAATCGTTAATAAAATGCATTTTAAGGCTCTCAATTGAGCTGGAATTTTACATACATGATTATTTTGTACAGTAATACAGTAATTTAATTATAATTAATACAAATTAATTGATTAAAACTAATTATTCAAAGCATTACAAATACAGCTATGTTGGGAACATTTTTGGCAACTTAGCGACCCTTTTGGCGACTTGTGTGAGAACATGAAAAGGTTTTTTTCTGACGTATTAAAGCGCTCATTTGAGCTGAATTTTTCTATACACTATTGTTTTGGGTAAAAAACGACAATTTAATTATAATTAATTAAAATTAATTGACTGAAACGAATTACTTAAAACTCTTATATATATATATATATATATATTTAGTCTTATTCTCTATAAACAAGAGATAAACATCCAACAATCACATTCGAAAAACACATAGGCAGTAGGAAAATCACACAATGAAGGACCCATGAGCAACCGAGATTAAAAATAATAAAATGGATGTTGCAGTATTATAAACATTGCTGACTTAGATAGCTAATATATAAATTAACTTGTATAAAAGTGGGGTTGAACATGTTTTTTGGCCAGTTAACCTTTATGTAAATAATACTGAACAAAAACCTATTGAAAGTAATGGATAGGAATATCTAAATCCATTACAAGTTAGAAGTAACTTACCTAAAAGTTGCACTTAAAAATGCAGAGTCCACGCCAAATCTGAGTGCAATAAATAAGTTATTGCCAGATTCTGAGCCCTAATACAGATTCAAAGCCTGTGAATGGCTTAAATGTAGCAACTTAACAAAAGTATAAGAAGAATAGAAGTTAAAATTAATAGGAGAGTTACAAATTTTATATATACCATATTTTAGTGACACAAGAGTTTATATGATTTAAATAATAATAAGTAGTTTTATCTAATATTAGAATATGGAGGTAACTATAACTATGAAATATGTAAATTTATAGTAATAAACAATTATTAATCCAAGAATTTTTAATCCTTACTATTTTGAATAGCTTTATTTATATAACTATTAATAAAATTAATTGGATATTTCTGATTTAAGCAATATTTGGTAACATGCTTATAGTTATTTATTATTTCTGATTTTTTTGACATCAGAAATTTATTGCGTTGTATATAATTAATTACAATATATCTGAATATATAGAAACATGTACATTACTCTCCCAATGAGGAATCTTTATATATAATATTAAAATTAAATTCTTCTCTTTTGTCATAAATATTAGAAACTACTTCATTATCTTTTAATTTGATATGTATGTAAAGAAAGTTTGCTTCATTGTTGTTACTATTTGTCAGTATTAAATTAGAATATTGTGGATAAAAATTAGTGTTAGGTATAAAATTGACTTGCTTGCCATTATATATATATATATATATATATATATATAATATGAATTATAATTTATATGTGTATATATATATATATATATATATATATATATATATATATATATATATATATATATATTAATTGTAACTATTTAATAAAAACTAGCTAAAATAAAAATTTTCTTAGTTGATCTAAGTAGGAAGAATTAACTTAAATTTTTTATATATTACTTGTGTGTGTGTGTGTTTCTTGTTGTACCTTACAGAAGCTGCTTTCATTGCTTGTATTTTCCATGGACACGTTGAAATAGCTAAGATGTTTGACTACTTTCGGAACCGTGATTTTGAAATCACGCATCAATGAATATTTTTTTTATATATTAAAACCTTTTATAAATGCCGCACTATGATTCAAAGGTAAAATAAACTAAATTTTGATAAAAATCAAATTAAAATTGAAACATAAAATCTATAGGGAAAAAAGTTTAAAAAAAAATTTTTTTTAAGGATTTTTAGCATGTTCCAAAAATGGAACATTGGCGGGTACCATCTAGTTTTTTCACATGTTTTTTAAAAGTATGATCAATGAATTTTATTTCAAAAATCAATTACTATATACATATTTAAGAAGTAGTATCTAAACCAGAGGTGGTGCTGAACATTTCTCCACGGGATTTCACCAGTCTCCATTGTAGAGGGGGGGGGGAGAATGTGCATGATACCCAACAAACAATTGAAATGGGCCTTAAAAATCTAAATTTAAAAAGGGGGGAGGAACTTTTGCTTGTGAACGAAAAAATATCTATCAATTTTTCCCCTGCTGAATCTAAGAGGATAGTTTCTATTTCCGGTTTTTTTCCACTATAAATTCTAATAGAGTATGGATAGCCACTGCTGGAACACAACATCCATATTTTATATCCTTTGCCTTTGATGAGCATGTGCTGAATGGTGACCGTAATAAGGGACCATCGATTCATCTATACTCAGTTTAGAATGAAAGATGCCGAACTGCTGAAAATTTTTTCAAGTTCTGCATAAAAAGACGAAATTTTTCCCATTGTATCTCCAGATGTCAACTTATTATTGTCGATAATATGAAAGAATTTCTTTTATGTTTCTGAATCTATTTCAAGGTATTACAGTAGAAACTTTTGGGACTGATAAATCTTCTTATGTACTCCAATATAAATCTTCTTCAGGAACTTGGTAATATTCACTAAATAAAAGTAACCCAAAAAACTGTCCAATATCATTTTCATCTACAGAAAATCTTCTCCTTTTTGCATTGCATATAATCATGTCATATTTACTAAATGTAGCAGATATTCTGTGGGAATAAACTTGTGAAAAACTTCAATTGAAGATAAGGTAACTAACTCGGGAAACTTTTTACACATATTTTCAGTGCTGGTAGTTTTTAAGATTTTGTTAAAATTTAATTTTTTTTCTCCAACTAAGTTCAACATTTACTTCATTTGACTTGGGTTTTCTCATCACATTTGACATTCCCTTTGTGGTTGAAGGTGTTTCAAGATCAAACATGTTTTCATGAGATATTTCATCATTATCTATGTTTGTAGAACTTTCAATTTTGCTACAAACTTCTGATGGTAGAACAGACTGAAAAGTATTTTCATCAATATCTTCCTCTTTTGTCAAACACCCACTTTCTGTTGTTGCTGTTGCATGCCCCTATTAGTCAGCAGTGCTAGACTAGGTCCATGACATTGTACACTTTCAAAAAGTCCAACACCAGCAAGGGAACGTCTGCTAAGTCCTGCTAGGTGAGCCCTAGGCACTCGAGTATGTGAGCAGGCGTGGCCGGCTCCGAAGAACAGTTCGTGCACATTTCAAAGCTCTTGCGTACTTCGGAAAATCTCATTGTTTTGATATGGCCACTTCGAAAGCGGGCTAGAAGAGTTTGATCCTGTCTTGTAAAACCGTGAGCCAGAGAGCCTTCAGGACGAGAACACTGATAACAATGGTGCTCTGGGGGTAATCAAGCGGTCTTATTCTGGTGTTTAGTTCTGGAGAAGACTTCTAAAAAGGTGAGGGGTGCTGATGGGGCTTTGCTACACCCACTTTCTTCAGGAGGCAACTAATAAATATCAATCGGTTCTTCATCATCTGATGGTGTATAAAAATATTCCACAGCCTCTTCTACAGTCCGGAATGGCTTTGAATGCGACATCTTATCAGCGTAAGGTATATTAGCTAACTGTCGAAACACAACATGCACAGAAAATAGGAAAGTAATAAAATACCTTTTCACGTAATGTTTCTTCAAATAAGATATATACAAATCACATGCAGTTTTGTTGCAGCTGAGAATTTCACTCGATATTGTCAAGAAATGGGTGAAAGGAGGGGGAGGAGTTGAGAAAGGGTGCCGAAACGAAAGTCCAGTCATAAATATCTTCTTAGAGCACATACTTAAAGTTCTTAGCGCTCAGAAATCTTTCACCTCCCTTCTGTGAACTGTAAAGAAAGCAACTGTATTGTGTTAAAAAGTATACCTTTACACGCCACAACGTTCCATTTTTACAACATTGAAATTTTTTACCCGATAGTAAAAAATAACGATATTTTTTATGATATCTTGCTGTCTTTAGTTAAAATGATCGTTTTTAATTACTTGTACCGAATAATAAAAATATATTTTCAAATTTTGAATTTTATATGAAATTTTGAATTTTGCCCGATCAAAAGTAAGAAAAATATATAATTTAGAATTTTTTTCTGGGAAAGACAACTTAAGCAACAGTACTTCAATTTCAAATAAATAATCCCTTTTTTTTGTCCCCAAAATAATTTTTACACAGAACAATATGAATAAAATTGAATTTTCGGAAAATTTCAAAATTGATGTTCCAATAAGGGAACATTTGCGCGTAAAAAGGTTAAGTCTCAGGAAAACATATTCAGATAAAAACATTTTGAGAGTATTATTTCAAGAAAAAGTATTTAAACCTTAATTTTTGGCAAAAAAGAAAGAATGACATATATTTTAAAAACATTATCCTTTTATAAAAAATGCTTCATTAATAATAATAAGAAGAAAAATAAGAGGACAAGTCAAAAAGTATAAAGGTATACTTTTGCAATTTCTCTTTCCAAGGTTTTGCAAAAGCACAAGTATCCAACGCTAAATGAAGGGTATTAGGCAACACTTTAATACAACGTGTTACTCACTTCTCCTACTAATCGTTGGAGTACAGCATGCCATTCAACTTAGAAGCTCCATTGTCGATCCAAGAAGGAAAGGACAGCAGTGATTCGATTTTTGTTTGTGGAAGGTGTGATACTTGCGCTAGATACTAACCATCTCTTTCATGTCTTTATCTTCAACGAAGATCACCCCCTGTAGAAGGCGTCGATGGACTACTCAATTTTTTGTCGTCACATAAAGCAGTTCATCTCTGTTTGAAGCTCTCTAGCCATTTGTAAATCTTGCTTCTCAATAAACAACTCACTATAATTCCAAAGGTTCCAACCATCTTCAACAAAAAGTGAATCTCTCTCCTCCTTCTCTTCTTGGTGCAGATCAACAATGGGATTGGCATGTTGAACGGTCTGCTACACCCCAACGACTCCGAGGAAAGACGAATGACGCGTTGTATAGGAGTGTTGGGGACTTTCTGAAAATTTCCATATTGTTTATTGGAGTATTCTAAATTCACAGGTAGCAACTCTCGAAGAGACTTCCAAAACTCTGAGTCGCCATTTCCACTTCTTTTGAGATGCTTGGCCAGTCACTGTTTTTCTTTTTTACACAAGCAACTTGTTTTCTTAAATTGATGATACCATTGCAGAATGCTCTTGTTGGACGGGGCTTCTTTTTTTCCGTAGGGAATTCTAAATGCACATTGAAACCGAAATTACAGAAAATACATTTGCATACTCTAATACGCTAAGACTCTTCTCTATCATTGTCGCCATGTTTGGAATTCAATCACACCGATCAAGAATGCGCTGTTGATCAATGGTGAGAGAAAAAAACCCCACTTCGTATACAGTGGGTGATCAGTTAACGTATAAAATCAGTTCCAAGACCTTGTTCGCTATCCGAATTGTTTGTTAACTGATCATGGATTCACCATAGACTTCTATGTAAAATCGATTAGTTCGTTCTGGAGACCCTAAAATTTAAATTTTAAAAAATGTATAAATTCTTAGTAAGTTTTGTTAAAAAATAATACATACATATAGTCTTGCATATTAATCAATCCTTTTAATTTTTTGATTATGATGCGTTGAAGAACATGTCCAATGTCGATTGCTTTTCTCTCTTTTTCAGGATTTTCCGGAAGTAATTATTAGCATTGTCGTTGTAAAGATCCCCAACTCTACTGACATCAGCTTGGTTTGGGTGCCATTCTAAGACCATTGTTCTGACAGGCTCCCAGTTTTTCAAAAGATCTTTAATGGCAGATGTCAGCATTGGTCCTTTTTCGTCTTCCTCTTCTTCAGAAGGAGGGACATTTCGTTGTGTTTCTTGGTGTTCTTCATTCAAAATTTCTTGGAGTTCTTCTGTCGTCAGTTCATCTTCATGTCCCATTATGAGCTCTTCTATGTCATTCTCGTTCACCTCAAATTCCATATCTCTAGCAGTTGTCAAAATTTCATCCATAATTTCAGGGGTGTCTCTCTGATCACCTCCGAATATGTGTTCATTGTCCAAACACAAAAAATCTTTCTTGAAAGTGTTCTCTATCCGAATATGTGATTGTTATCCGAACACAAAAATCTTTCGTGAAAGTGTTCGTTAACCGATCACCCACTGTATTTTTTTTACATTCATGTACGAATTATTGTAATTTATGCAGCAGTTTCGAAAATATGATTATTTTGAAATAGCCATGGTTATTTGTCATTGTCACCATGTTTGGATATCAATCAATATGCTGTTAAATATTAGTCACTTTTTACATTTATGTATCATTTATTGTAATGTATGCAGTAGTTTAGAAAATATGATTTTTAAAAACGAGTTCATCATTTGTACTCACCCTGTATATTCATTTAAAATATTATTCACTTACATATACTCCATTACATTCAGTAGCACATAACCGTTCTATCAACATTTTTTTGTTGTAAAGGTATAAAAACTCTTATTGGAGTTCACATTTTTTCCCCATCCCTATCACCAAATCTTTTGAAATAAATAAGTATTTGTTTCGAAACGCATTAGCATTCAACGCACTTTACCACTTTCCATCAAATGAGCAGAATGATAATTTCGTATTCCTTCTTCAATATTCTCGAGAGAAAAAAGCGTGCCTTCTAGGAGATTTACATTTTTTTTCTGTTTATTAAATTGAATTAACTTATATTTTATCTCTTCCCAACATAAAAGAGACAGTATAACGCAGTATTCATAAAAGCTAGTTGTTTTGTTTCGTATTTATGCTAAACAAACACGTTCTCTTTTATAAATCTCGACCTCATTCTGCTTTTGCTTTTGATGTTACACTTAAAAAATGTTTTGGATTTTTTTAAAGAGAAAACTTTTATATTTTCTGCATGCTAAATATGAACACAGAATTAAGTTCCACTTCAGAAAGAAATTTAATGGTGCAATTATATACTTGGTGGATGATGATGTCTATTCCTAGGTTCGATTGCCAGAGGCACACCATGTAGGTATATTAATGCACATTAACACTAGATTGCCCATGGAAGTCATTTTGACTTCTTTTTAATTTCAATTAGGAAAACAATTATGTATATAATGACACAATTTCTTTGAATTTTTTAGAAAATATTTTTTTTAAGTGAAATATTTTTTTATTGTTAATAAGTACTAATAACTTGTTATATGACTGTAAGTAATATTAAAAATTAATTTTTAACAATTCTCTTTACACGTTAGTTATTCTTTCACAAGGCAGTCGTTTTTACTGCTTCAGGGCAATATAGGTATACACTAAGTTTCAGTTTTTCTAGTGTTTAATCGATTAAGGCGTTTTTGTAATAGTGTAACCTGAAAGTTTCCTCTCTGACAATCACAAATATAGAAATTTTCACAAATTACTATGCGTATAAATTTGCACAGCTTTAAAATAATTTTAATCTTTATAAGTGGATTTACACCTTTTATTACAAATCCTCTTACATAATGTATCGGATACTACACGTTGGAGAAACAGTAGGATCATATTGCATGTTGCCAATTCTCTACTACTCTTATGATTCCCTCTTTTTAATCCAAGATACAACATTTTATTTTTTCTCATCAATATGCTTTACATTCACCGTCGTTGAATATATGATTATAGTATAAAAATTATCAAAATAATTTATAAAAACCGAAATAAGAATAGTATGACAGAGACAGGCTTACTTTGCAAGATTCTCTTTTCCCATGATTTAAAAACTGCACAGATAGCTTGATAGATGGTATTTGGTGTTGTACACCATGTTTGAAACTAAATACTTTCATGAATAAGTCTCTTAAGAGGTCGGATGGTTGATGTTTGGAGAATAATATGTATATAAACCTAGGGAAGGCTACTTGTCAGTGCCTAACCTTAAGTAGACAACATTACACTTTTAACCTTGCCCATAGAGGTTAATGCTTGCAGCATAATGATGTTTCAACTTATCTGGGGTGAATCTTGGTAACAAATTTAAATGGACTTAACATGCTGAATAAGTCGTCTCGAAAGCTAAGAAGAGACTCCCAATTCTGAAGATATTTGAAGGAGCTAAAAGGGGACGTTGCACACACAGCCAGTCTTATATTATTGCAATGAGGTGCTGGTCTCTGCCTCGGATGTTTGATATTTTCCAAAGCCAGATTTTACACTTTGTAAAGGTCTGTCCACCGCGTTAAGGTAAATACAGAAGGAAGACTAGCTATATTCTAAAATAACTCAATTTATTCTTAGAGTCCACAACAAAAAAAATCTCACTAACCACAGTTAAGAAGTGTGCCCAAATATCAAATATGGAAAGCAATTAACGAGGTATTCGAGATACGAGAAGACTTTAAATAATTAGATCACTTAAGTCTAGTCAACAGCTTCTACTTCTTAGCTACCTAATCTAGTTATATTCTTAGTTGACTGATCGTCAACTTTAACATTGCAATTATCAGCTACTAAATATCTACGTCTCACTTCAAGTTTAATTAATGACTGTTCCCGTTAGCAGTCTAACCTATCACTCCTTTCTTACTTGAAAGTTTCACCTTTATATACAAGTCATAATTTGTATGTGCACATCTTCTTCTTCGGGAGGAAGCTAAATAATATAATAATTTTACAGACCCAATATTTCCCAAGAGGTTTAGTTTTTACAAGAACGTGGATTGGCCCGTCACAACTTGATCACTAGAAGTGTTAAAACTACTCTCGTAATTGCTATGTATTTACTTTGTGATCTACAGCCAATGACTAACCTGTTTCGAGGAATGCAGCTATCATGCATAATAGACTTATTAGACTCCAAAATATTTCCTTCTGACCTTGGCAGAGCACGGAAACTAATGATTCAGAAGGGCTTCATTCAATACGTCCGAGAGAACGCCCAATATAATGCCATGAACGACAAGGCCTATGAACTAACTATTACCTCACATAAATTAACTTGAGTTTATGGTTGTGATATCCCCTCCGATAGGGAAACCTTCTCTCCACTATCCACGTGACCTATGTCTGAGGGAACGAAAGATGAACCACTTAACTCAGCTATAATTAAAATCAGTTTATTATTATCTTAATTTATATACAAAACAACAACAATACTGGTCTAGGAGAATAACGATCAAAAGTTCTGAGACGGAAAATGTATTACTGATAAATAACCCAATTAACCACTAAACTTATCTCTATAGAATAATTCCTGTCTTAACAGTACCCGTTCTATCCTTAAAGTTTAAATGAACTTGCTTACCGCTATTTCCTAGGCAAGCGGTTACGGTCCGTAAAACGTCAATTCAACTTTTAATCTGGCTTCTCTGGCTAACACAATACTCCTTTGGTCTCGGACCTGCTTTTTCTTATCTTCAGTAGCACTGATAGACCGACTCACAAAATCAAGACTCTTCTCCTAGACTTTATCTCACTTCACTTCTAGCAATACTTCTCCACTTTACACTCAGAGCTTCACTAAGCGATCTTCGCGAATGCTAACATTCTAATATATATGATTCCTAATTTGCATAAACACGCTCTTTTCTGGGGTTGGTTCGAAAGAATTGCCAATCTGGCCCAAAAGAATATACCAAGAGGATTAGTATAAGTAATTCCAATAAAGCCCCGTCACATGGTTCTTGATGCTAGATTGGACATAACTTTGAATGTGTGAAAAACGACATTTACTCAACCTCTCATTGTGTCATCACATTGGAAAAAACTAATACTCATTATCCTCCTAATGAATGACTACATTCTTATACTAAAGGTTTCCTTTTGGATTTCAGCCTGCTCGCTGGTGCTGGATTTTCCTGTGACCTATTTTCCTTTTACCGATATGTTAGTTCTCGCATACAACCCACTAAGACAGTAGAATCGAAGCCCTACATTGAGCTCTTCTGCAGCTTTCTACCCTTCTCTCTTCTCATGATAAGGCTGTAATATTATCGAACTGGAGTGCTGCCATTCAGGCATTGACAAGTAATCGAGAAAAATAAAGCTCCCGATTACAGAACCCAAGAAGGCATTAAGCCAGTGTTTCTCAAACTGTAGGGCGCGCCCTCTAAGGGGGCATGATAACATTACATGTGGGGTGCGAGCATATTGAAAAGTTGAAAACAAAATATTATTTAAAGATTTATTAATTTACTGAAAGAAAACAAATAAAATACATTCTCACAAAATAAAAAGTACACACATTTACACTGATGTAATACAATTATAAATATATCAGTACTGCGCAAATTATTTATAATTAATTTTTTTTTAAAATTCAATTTTTGTTGAACAATAGTAGGATTTGAAGAGCATGTTTAATAAAGTTACCAAAGTATGATAGTTTTTGAAACGCAATGTGAAACCATGGGCTTGTCATATATAAAATTATGTGCAAAAACTCATACTTATTTTGAAAATCTGTACAGTTTATAATTAATCCCTTAAATGTAGATTAAAAATTACGCTATTCGCCTAGAACCAATCGCCTTAGGACAAACTTCCAAATTAATGAATTTAAACTCTCCAATCCCACTTTTTAATACGTAGGATAGAGTATGTGGTATTTGTGGGGGGATTACCATAGTAATGCAGAAAAAGAATAAATAAACAAATCCTCTGAAATAATTAAATACTTCGCAAACACTGTTAAGTTCGTTTTATTGCATTCCAAAGACTTCCAAATAATTTTAAAGATAGAAGTTCACAGAAAAGATCGTACTTCGGAAAGACGTATATATACGTCCGGGGCAAAGAATGCACTGACAGAGTGAGACGTTTACATACGCCAACGGAAATTAAGAGGTTAAAGTCTTATTTTAGGTTTAGCGTTAAAGTATTGTTTTATTGAATTTAATGCATTGTTATTGTATGGAGGAAGACGCGATGAAAATTATGATTGAATATCGGATCGTAAATATTGAAGAAGTTTGAGAAGCACTGCACTAAGCAAAATTCAGACAAAATTTTCTTTCCAGTTAGTGGCAACACATTGTAGCCTTTGGGAAAATGAGTGGAGGACTTCTTGGCAAAAATAAAGTAGCATATTCTCCAAAGGTCTTAAAAAGACCTATCTCTTCACTCTGATAAGCTTGAGATGAATAAGATTTATAATAAAATAATTTCGTAGTGCAGCTACCTGTACTAAAGGTTTTTTTAGAGGTATAGAACTTTAAATTGCAATAAAACAGCGATGTATTATTCGATTGACATGAATTTTTTTATTCGAAAGATAATCTTGTGGCATTACATTTTAAATATGATTTCTGGCATATGACTGCCACGGCTGGCTCGGATGTAGTCTAATCTGAACGTCCAATTTTCGATGACTTTTTCCAACATTTGTGGCCGTATATCGGCAATAACACGGCGAATGTTGTCCTCCAAATTACACTTTACATAACCCCACAGAAAATAGTCTAGCGGTGTTAAATCACAAAATCTTGGAGGCCAATTCACAGGTCCAAAACGTGAAAATAGGCGGTCACCAAACGTGTCTTTCAATAAATCGATTGTGGCACGAGCTGTGTGACATGTTGCGCCGTCTTGTTGGAACCACAGCTCCTGGACATCATGATTGTTCAAATCAGGAATGAAAAAGTTAGTAATCATGGCTCTCTACCGATCACCATTGACTGTAACGTTGTGGCCTTCATCCTTTTTGAAGAAGGATTCCACCAGCCCATAAAGCGCACCAAACAGTGTTTTTCTGGATGTAACGGTGTTTCGACATACACTTGTGGATCAGCTTCACTCCAAATGCGGCAGTTTTGTTTGTTGACGTAGCCATTCAACCAGAAGTGCGCTTCATCGCTAAACAAAATTCTCTTATGAAAATCGGGAACAACGGCAATCTCGTTTTGGGCCCATTCGACGAATCTACACCTTGCTTGTTCATATTTACAATGTAATGCCACTAGATTATCTTTCGAATAAAAAAAAATTCATGTCAATCGAATAATACATTGTTGTTTTATTGCAATTTAAAGTTCTATACCTCTAAAAAAACACCCTTTACTATAAATAAACCTTAGAGGGTCTGTTAAAACCTGGCTGTGTTTCAGATTTCCCTCGTGCTATACTGCTGTGGCTTTTAGACTATTGACTGGAAAAACAACCCTTATGGTCATTTGTTTCTTTTTAGTTTGACTGTCTCACCTTTGGGATTTTTGTTTGGTTCTGGACAAGTCATGGACTCTGCTCATTTAGATATGTGCTCTGAAATTAAGACTTTGAATTGTGTTGTAAAAATTATTGGAGAGCTCATTGAATAATGACCTGATGATCAATGTCCAAGCATTCGATAAATAAAAAACTAGACATGTGAAGGCAAATAAGGGAAAGTACAGGTGTCAGGAGACTATTTAAACTTACTTAGTCTTGATCTAAAAGTTTGCTCTTGCATTACCACTACTTCTCTACTTCTTCTGCTACCCTTTTACATTTAGATTTATAGTAATTTACTGCAATATACGCATTCAAATTTTAATATGATAAATTCTCAATATGAAAATACTGCACTCAATATTATAATAAAAAGAAGATTAAACATTATCCGGATGTATCCTTGTGTTTGTTTCAAATGGAATATTATTTGTACTGTAGTCGGCTAAATCAAACATATATGAAAATGAACTCATAATTGTAAAACTAGATACATAGACTCTCAAAGTATCTATATATTTAAAATGTATAAAACTCCTAGACTGATATACAAAACTTTCAACATATTTTCTTTAAAGAAATACTATCTCTGTTATATATTCTCTAAATCTAAATTTCGAAAAGTGATTCATCAGTAAAAAAGGAATGTTTAAATTGCTTAAAAAAATTGTGTTTAGAAGAAATTCCAATAAAATACCATAATAAAACTGGAAATGTAAAAACAAGTTAAATTTTTACAATATTGGTCTTATATTCAAAGCATTATATAATACAATATCGGATTTATAATCATAGATATACAATACAATATTACACTTATAATCAAAGCATCACTTATTTTAAAATTCTAATGTGTATTAGAAAATCGAGATGCTTTCTCAACCTTTTTTTTTTTACTCTAGGCTTACCTTATGATCAGCATTCATGAGACAGAGAGAGTACTAAACTTTTTTTTATCTCGAAAAAAATACAGTTTACTATTTTGAAAACCCTACTTTTACAACTAACTTTACCCCTTCATGTTTGTCATTTTCATTTCACTTTGTTTCTTCCTTCACTCTTTGCTTTTATCGCATTCCTACCAATGTCTTCTTAAATATTCGCAACACGATCGCTTAAGATATCTCATTCCGAGCACGTTCAACTTCCTACTAAGAAAAAAGCAAATTTTGAACAGTCTTCTCCCATTTTTTCCCTATCCCGATCATTCCTTCCTTACAGCAACACAGAGCCCAGATGACTGTTTTGTGTACTTCTCCTTTTTCATTTTTTTTATCCCAACTCTTTTTTTTTCGGGAGAAATGAATACAAATTTCTTAAGATCTGAGGATCCGAAACATCAATAACATATGAACATGTTGATTTATTGGATGCTGTGTGGAAGCAAAGAAATTAGATTCCTAGCGCTGCTTTTAGTAAAAGTCCGTTGGTATATAGTTTGGTAAATAGAAAAAAAATGTGCATAATTGATATCGAACTTTTATTGAGTAAATTTAGTATTTTGAAGAAGAATTTTTTGACGTGAATGGTAATATGAAACTTTTTTTAAATTTCTAGCGTAGGTAGTATATGAATAAACAGTATTTCCTATTTGTAGATAAATTAATGAAGACGAGGAACTGTCACTTATTTCTTAATTTTCTAAAATTAAAAATTTAAAAGAATTAAGTTTTGGTTCAAGATATGCATATATTTTTATTACTACTCGTAAATAATATATTTTGAAAATACGAAGTAGATTGTTTATATATTCATGCTAACTTCTTTATTTATTTTTGTTTTGATGTAGTACTTGCATTTTTAAAAAGCTAAAACAAGCTAACAATCTCCAGATGCATCTTTAATTTAAAGGGCAAAAAAACTCAACAGTCTTTTAATTTTGTCTCTTTCTTAAATATACATAAAATATTGCAGCATGTTTAGTTATTTTCTTCATTCTTAATTCTAAATAAAATTTATAGGGCATTTTAAATACTGTTTCCAAATCTGTTGATGAACTGGCTAGAAATCCATAACTTTTTATGTTAACTTAAATCTGAGACAATTAAGTTCTTTATTCCATTTGAAACGTTGTTTGGCTTTTTTAAGTAAGATACAAAACAAGTAATATAAAAAAATAATGTCAACAAATTTAATATTAATATTAAATATTATAATTATTAATATTAATACAATAAAGGATTAATACTTGAAAAAGCTACATGAACATCGTGTCATCCACCACAAGTTTAAAAAATATATTTGAAACCAAGAAAAAATTCGTTATAAAAACTTACTGGCACCTTCTACTGGTGATAGTTCAGATTTCGTAAGAAATAAAGCAGAATAAATTTAAAATTAAAGGATAAAAATTAATTAATGAATTAATATTTGAAAAACTATTTTTTCATCAAGGGTCATCCACTACAAGTTTAAAGAATGTATTTGAACTTCAGTGAATCGAAAGTATTTTATTAACGATTAAAATATTGAACAACATATACATATGTAAATAAATATACATAGGGAGAAAGTGAACTAATAGTAGGAATTTTAAAAAAAAGCTGCAATTTTTATTAATAATTTGAATTTCGAATAAAAATAAATTTATTGAATGTACACAAATAATAAAAAACTGATACACATAAAAGCGAGCAATACATCAATATTTGAAAAAATTAATGAGTTGTTATAAAGAGAGATCCCAAAAATAAAATAGAATATGATTATTATTCGACGTTTATAAAGTTCTTATTTAATCATTAACTTCATTTTTAAGAAGAATGCCATAAAATGTTAAATCGCAATTAGAGTTTTACGGTTTAAACAAAATTACAATACATAATGCTCTGTTTTGTGATTTAAGACATTGTTAAGCCAAAGTAGGTGACAGTTGTTTTAGAATACGAATATTTTCTTTTTAGGGCAGAACTTTTCTCATTTAAATGTCCCTGATAAATTGATGAAACTTGATCCTACTATTGAACGATTCAGAAATTTGATGACAGTAAATAATTATTTAATTTGTATAAAGTTTTGGAAAATTCGACATTGTTTAATCCGTACTTTGTTTTAGTTTTTTTTTACTCACATGAACATATATATTATAGCTACTACTGTTATCTAACATTGTACAAATTCGTTTACGTATATGCTTTATCTGAAAGTTTCCATAACTTGAGTTTCTAATTTTTCTTTTCGTATTTCCAAAACCCTTAGGGAAAATTTCTAGATTCATCTAATATAACAAATTGCTGGTAAATAATATGTAACTATATAAATCTAAGTAGTACAATGGATACTTAAAGTTCTTGTAGCAAAAGTTAGCTTTAATTTGATAACAAATATCTGTTTGAAAATTTCTTTCCTAATTAATTGATGCAAGACAAATTGAAATTAATAAACTACACAGGCTTAACATTTGTTTTTGTTTAAGAGTGAAATTCTGTGTGTATTGTTTCTTTACATTAATTCAATTTTTTCCATGAACTCTTGAAAACCTGCATCAACTACTCTTTCCTCTTTCATGACCCATTTCATCTTGCTACTCACAAACAGGCTACGTTCAGATAAAAATAATCTTATTTCTTCTCTTCGGTGAATATCTCGCATCATCACATACAATAAAATGGCTTCTAGTTGACAGATTGAAATCCTTCCGGAATAAAACGGAAGTCTGATTTTATTCTTGGCTCTGCTAAAGTGCAAACCTGATCCTTATCCATCCACACTTGAAAAGAAGATCTTGCACAAATATCCGACAAAACTACTCGCAAAAGTTAATATTTGCACCAGCCAAAGTATTTTATATTTTCAAAATTCAATTTCGGCGATTCTCGCATGCCGTAGCATTTCTTTTCTTCTCTCTATTTCGTTCTGTTCTATTCAGAGGGTGTTGAATCTAATTACTACAATCTCCTACCATGCTGCCACTGAAGTTTCTGGAAAATATTGGGAACGCGTCACTGCAATATTTCAACAATCATATTTTCTTGTAAACCTAATAACTCAGATGCATGCTTGTATAATTCTATTTTTATTATGTGCACGAAAAAAAAAGTACATAATTTATAAAACTAACTGAGTTTATTCAATCTCAGACATGTATTGCAAACTTATATTTTGCACTTTTTAATTAAAAGGAAATGTATTTTTAGACCTTTATCTACCGATGGTACTTATAAATACCACGCACTTTAAACTTACATAGTATAACCATTTTTACGAAAACTCTGTTGATATACTTAGCATGAATAATCTTTTAAATCCACCGTTCCAAGATATGGGGCAGTACGGGATCTATGATGAGTATTTCAGCGCGGAAGACGAATAGTTTTATAGTAGAAATTGCGTTTTTAGTGTACTATGAAGATTGTCATTTTTGTTTCGAAAAAATAGTTCATGTCAAAAGGCAAGTGTTATTTTTTTGTATGGTTAATGAAGACCTTGGAAAACAATTTGACTATTTATTTTAAAAGAACACTATGTATTATTAATTTTACAGCTGAATATCTTTAGTTAATGAATTAGTCTAACTAATTAAATTTCCCAAAGTTAGTATTTTACGAATACATATCCCTAGTTTTTCAATGTAGCGATGATTCTTAAAATATTGCATGAAAAAAAAACTGCAGTAAATCATAATGTGTTAGATAAAGAATTAAAGTTACTGAAACAATACGTTCAGAACCGTGACTTTGCAAATGCGTATAAATGAATTCTTTTTTATATATATTTAATGTCACATGTATTACAAGAAACATACAAAACTGTTTTAAGAATATTTTATTACATTAAAAAACTATTTAAATTAATTGTAATTGTTTAGTTCAAAAAGAAGAAGGAAGGATATATTTTCAATATATATATTCTGATTTTTTTATAATAATAATATTTTGTCTAAATAAGAGTAAGACTTGTGTGGTCTACACAGCCTGAACTAATATTATTAAAAAATTCGCATTATTTTCAAGGATACTATTAGCTGAATTAATATAACTGGTGTTTTCTGTTAAAATTTCTCTACTCGGATGCATTAAAATATGAATAAATCCATTTAGAAAATATGCATTTTAAAAATCCTAGTTCAAGATATTTAGATAAGTTTTAGCTGTATATGTAGGCAAAATATTATTTTGAAAGTATTTTCCATAAAATATGAAAATATGCTATTTTTCTGCAATTTTTTGATGAAAAATTGCTTTTAATTGCAATATTGTTCGTCAAACACATACTTTTATAACTATTCTAATTCAAACGATACTAAAAATGTACACAAAAAATAATTGAAATATTTTTGCAAACTCGTGATTCGTACTTCTTCAATATTCCTTAAGGGCTCATATTGTTCTTAAATAACTCTGGTTATTTCTGTTTGGATTATCTGCTAATTTGACCATGAAATAGAATAGTAAAAAGATGGAGGAAGATACTGAAAGAGAGACAATGCAATGATATTTATATTAATTTACTTTTAATCCCTTCGCTGTAGAATTATTTTACGAATTTCTAACCCCGAAAAAATGGGTTTTTTATTGTTCAAGATTAATATACACTCTATCCTAAAGGGAAGAATGGAAATTATTTTTATCAGTATAAACATACTTTTACTTGTATTAAAATAGGAAAATATGTGGTGATATTTCGTTCACTGATCTCTTGTATTCCCTGCAATTCACCTTAGTTTAATATTTCAAAGGTACAATAGGTGAGGAGTTCAAGATATATATCAACAAAAAAAAATAATAAAAGTATTTGTTTAAAAATATTTGGAATAATTTACTTACATAACTATTTATTTTGGCAAATTTTACCTTACCTTTAAAACAATAATTTTACATTACCTTTAAAAATCAAATATATTATTTTTTGCAAAACAATAATAATTACCTTTAAACATACCTTTAAAACAATAATTGCGATTATTGTGAAAAAAGTAATACTAGTTTCGCCATCTCGTAGAAATAATCAAAAATACAAAAATATGAAGGAAATTAAAAAGATGCCTAAATAGCCACGAATTCAGTTTCAAGAACGGCCAACAAAGCGGGAACGAAAACGTCAAAAGTATGATATGCGATGCCGACAGAGAAAGGGGTTAAATATAACACTCAATTTGTTTATGCATGTCTATAGAGTTAGGGGAATTTTTGGAATTTAATAGCTTCTCAGCCCATATCGGGGCCGGAAAGATCATGTATATATCAAGTGATAATTCTCTTTCAGTGATTTTAAAGGAATAGGAATGACCTCTGTCTTGGTCACTCAATTGGTCACCCCATATGCGACAAAAATTGATGCATCTAAAACCGGGGTAGGCATTACGTCGATCGTGATCGACCAGTGGACTACCAAGACATTTTTTGAGGTGATTTTCTTCACTAAGGCCTAATAATCATTCCATCATACGAAGGAGTCTAGAAATACCGTATTTGTTCAAATCTAAGCCGTGTTCCAAATTCTCAACATGATTTTATGAAAATTGAAAAATAAACTAAAACGGTTTATCGATATCCAATTTTATGAAATTAAAATAAATTTAAAAGGAAAACTAATAAGAAGTGAATAATCAGTCATTTTATCAATATTATAAACTTTTAAGCACATGCATGAGTGTAATTGCTCTAAATATCCCATCCAACAAATTTTTTCCCTTCGATTCTAAGCCGTGCCCAATTTTTAGTAGCATTAACATTGGGGAAAAAGTGTGGCTTAGATTTGAGTAAATACGGAGGAAAAAATCGAATCATAAGAGGAAATTTCGTTCAATAGAAAATGCACTTCTCTCTCGCTAAGTAGAAGTTTTTTTACGAAGAAAATCGTAAAATGTTATTGGTTCCAGAAAAAAGTTCGCTAAATAGAGAATTTCGTAAAATGGAGGTTCGACTGTATTGTATACTTCCTTCGAGTTCACTAACACCTACGCCACTGGGTGGACCGCAACACGTTTAAAAAAATTAAAAGTAGCCCGCGCCCTTGAAACGTCTGCCCACCCCTGAACTAGAATAACCTAGAAGATCTCAGTATGATTTTTTTGTCGAGAACAATTTAGAAGTTCCTACTTCCGGGGTGAGCATTATGTCGATCGCGATCGACCGGTTGACCGCCAAGACATTTTGGGGTGACCGCTTGAAGATTTCAGCAGTTAGTAATTATATACGGAAATATTCAAAATTGTGTGTGTGCGGCTGAAGTACGCAGAGTAAGTCTTCTACTGACTATAACAAAGAAAACTAACTTCAGATGAAAACGTTTTATTTTTTTACATATTTTGAACTGTTTGTTAATAAATGCATCATTTGCTATTATTATATTTGTTGCTATTATTATTATGCTTGTATTTTGCATTTTGCTTAAAACGCGGTTTTTAAGTTGTTTTTTTCTTATTTTAGTTCTGCAAGTAAGCACATGTTCCGTATTTAGTATTAATTTATTATAAATATTGTAGACCTTTGTCAAAACCTCACCACACCTACGACATCGGGCATTGGCGCACGCAAGAATTTTTCAAGGGGGGAAGATGTTGTCGAGGTCGAAAGTCTACCATTCTTGTATCATACCCAATACGCAGTAAAACATTTCTTTTCTTTCTTTTTTTTTTGATTTTGTGGATTGTCGGGAACAAAAACCAGTAAAAAATAAATTACTGAATAATCAGCATTAAATAATAAAAAAAAAATTAATAACAAAAACTTAATTAAATTTTGCGTACTGCATGCATGGGATTGTAATCAATCAAGAAAAATTGAAGGGCTATGTTGGAGGGTCCGGACCAGTAGACACTCTCCCCCTCCTTGTGTGCGTCATTGACATTGGATGGACTGCAACACCTTGAAAAATTTAGACGTAACCCGCACCCTGAAAAAGTCTACCCACCCCTGCCCTTCACCTTTCTTTCCTACTTTTATAAGGACAATGCTAGGAAACAACATGAGAGTTGCACATTTGGCAGTGATTACGTGTTTTTTAATGAAATTCACGAGCTACAACAAATAAAAAAAATATTGCATAGGATGCCACAGAAAAATATAAGCCAAAAAGGTATTTTTTTAAAAAAAAACTAAAGTAAAATGAGGATTTATTTTTAAGAAATCATTTTACAATTTTTTAAAAAAAGCTCGTGCATATATTAAAAGCTTTTGTTATATATTGGTATTCAAACGTAGTAAGATTTTCATTTGATTCACATTCAAACTTCTTGTAAAACATTAACTAATTTAACCATACATATCTAAATTTAATGATAGCTTAAGGTATCCGACTATGTTCGGAACCGTGATTTTCAAAAGCGCATAAATGGATAGTTTTCATGATATTTAGTTTCACTTAGATTAGAATATATGCATAAAATTGTTTTAAGGACATTTTGACAAAATTTTTTTTTATTTAAATACAATATTTTGGCAAAAAATTAATTTAGAATAATCTTTTTTTCAAATGTTCTCCTTTTGTGAAAAATGCTTCTATTAGAATAATATTTTGCCTGTATATAGCTCAGACCTTTCTACAGAGGCTCAAATAGAATTTTTGAAATATATAACTTAGAAGTGGGTTTATTCATATTTTGCGACAACAGAGGGGAGCAGTTTTAAGAAAAAAAGCCAATAATTATTTCAATTGGTGGTAACTCTGAAAATAATGTGAATATTTCAAATATTCTAGTTGAGCCTCTGTAGAGAGGTCTGAGCTATATATGGGCAAAATATTATTATAATAGAATCATTTTTCACAAAAGGAGAACATTTAGAAAAAAGATCATTCTAAGTTAATTTTTTGCCAAAATATTATATTTAAATACATTTTTTGTCAAAATGTCCTCAAAACAATTTTATGCATGTATTCTAATATGAGTGACACTAAATATCACGAAAATTATCCATTTATGTGCATTTTTAAAATCACGGTTTCGAACGTAGTCGGATACCTTAAGGGTACAGGATATACTCGAACGAGTAAAATGCCATAAATAAGATTCTTTGTTTATGGGACATATTTCTTCAAAAATTTCCAATTGATATTTTTTGTAATTTTAATATATATATTTTAATCATTCCGTTGAAACACAAAAATAATTTTTTAGTTTAAAGATTTTTTTCCTGTATAATTTAAGTTCGACACAACTTCTAAGTTATAATATATGCTTATCGTTCGTTATATAGGTACCATATTTTTAAAAAAGTACTTCTTAAATACGTAAAATATTTTTTGCACATATATAAAATGTTGTACAAAATGTGGTGAACCTATTTTTAGTAAAATATTAAGATAGTTTTTTTTGAAAAAAATTATAAAACTTTGTAATTTTGAATTTTTTTTATTTGTTCCCCTTTTTTACACATAAAACTGTTCTTTAAGGAACTATGTAGTACTTCGACCAAAAATAAACAGGCTCACTAAACGTACCCAGATATCCCGTATAGAAGTATAAAAAAATTGTATCCACATAATAGTGAAATAATTTCTTGAAACTGTACCAAAAAGTTAAAAATTGATTCGGAGAAAAAGTGAAAAAACTAAACATTTGTTTTTATTTTTGTGAATTAACTTCTTTCAGATTTTAAGGTTATTCTATCAACAAAAATATAAGTGTTATACATTTTTAGATTAGAAAAATATGCCCTTTTTTTAACACTAAAATTTAAAATCGAATTTTTGAATGTGTATGATATGTCCTGGTTTTCTTAAAAACATGCGTTTTTAATAATATCAATTTACTATTTTCTTGTTTTTCGAAGCATTTGAAAATGACGTAAAACTTTGAACTGAGACAGGATAGCATATATGTTTGATTCTTGCATAGAGATGCACAATTTATTATGCTATGTAGTTGCAATAATTATGTATGTATAAGACATTAACCCTGGAAGAATTATAGAAATAACTCAATATAAATGTTTTTTTTCTGTAATAGTTATTTGATTAGGATATTTTATTAAAAAATATACTTCTTTTTAAGTGAACAATATAAATATATGTATCTTTCAAAAAAATTTTTTTTTAAAGTTTATTTGAAAAAGAACAAGTAGTTTCGTGATTACTTAAAGAAATATTTCTGGATATTTGCTCTTTTCGAAGAGGAATAGAAAGAAAATCTCATTTCACCCCTAACATCTGAAATATTATCTCTAATCCATTCCATTACAAAAACACTCGGAAAGCTCCTACCAAACTAAAATATTAGAAGTTACAACCAAAATAAAGGAAATATTATTTTGAAATCAATTCATACAGATAGGGAAAGAATAACTCTCAAGACACGAAAAGATTTCGCTAAAGAATGCTTTTCCGATTGGGCATTCTTTAATACGAAAAACAAGCTACTTTGTCAATGGTCGCTTTTTTTACGTTATTTCTTATTTTTTCTTTGCTTTATTCCATTTGTTAACTCAGTAAATCTTTTATTCTTAGAAGTTTTTAAGGAATCCATTTTGAAAGCAACTGTGGATTTTAGTTTCATTTCGGAAAACTACGTGAAAATAAAACAAATTGTCTAAAACAACTAGTCTAATCGAACACACTGCAGTTACCTGCAGTGTATTCGATTTTTAAAATATTTTCGCTAATGCGTGGAATTTCATTTTCAGTGTAAATATTAGTATAGAATATAAATATCTTCCACATTTTTATCAGATATTTCATCAAATAATAAAATTTCATTAACTTATTACATACTCACCACTTTTATGTATAATTTAATCTCGCCTGACTGTGACCTTACTAATTCTTCTCTTGTAAAAAGTGGCCGGTTTAGAATGGAAGAAATTTTCTACAGTTTGACTTATGCTTTTGGAAGTAAAGGTTTTTTCATTCAAAAAGATTTATAAGGAGCTGATAAAGTGGTTGTTTGTTACGGGACAAGATCCGGGGAGTAAGGTAGATTTGGAAAAACAATTCAAAACGTTTTGCGATAGACGATCTTTTTTTATTTCGTTTACTGAGATCTTGAAGTATCCGTACTCCTAACTTACTGACTTTACTTGGTTTCTTTCAATAAGAATAAACAGTTCCTTGAGATTAGAGATTGCAATATCGGACCAAAAGTTCAATAACGGTATTCGGTATTGTTTAGATCTTAATACCGGGATACTGGTTTTAATACTGGTAGTAAATATTTTAGAAAAAAGAAAGAAAACAAGGTGTTTCTTTGTTTTATTTACCAGTTTTTTTAAAGTGTAAATATAAAAAATAATTTGTAACTTTTAAATTATAACAGTATATAAAGAATCACATAAAGTAAAAGAACGTCTTATTTATTTAAATCACAAAAAAGTTTAAATATCATTATTCAGTCTGTGGTACTATTACAAATTTATAAAATGTGACCTTAAAAAACATAATGCATCAACTGTACTGTATAATATGCAAAAACAATATGAATAACAAACTCACCAATTTAAAAAAATATCGAAATATTGCGCACTTTCGTCACTACAAACTGGTTTTCCCAGATACGAATATCACACTACGAAACCTGCGCAAGTGCAGTATTGCTCTCAGCTGTAATAGGATAATTTTGGCCCACCTCCTTGGATGATTCAAATATTTTATCACTTCTCTTGATTGTACGATGCAACTTTATATTCACAGTATAATTTCGCCCATTATTTTGCTATGTTAGCGATTCCTGAACATATATTGGAGACAATTCTAAAAAATTCTAATAAATACCGAAAAAATCGGTATTTAAACTTGTGAATGCCGGTAATACAAAATTGTAAATACAAATGGCTCAAAATACCAAAGTTCGGTATCCCTGTATACCGGTATTGCAATTCCTACTTGTGATTTACTCAGTCTTTCCACTATAACTTTTGTTAAATGGTGTAGGTTTTTCTCCAATCTTGCCTTTTAAAGATTATCTCCAAGGTCGGAAGAATGCTCCTCTCACGGTTTGACTTTTTATATCTCTTTCAAGAACGGAATTTGAAACGTTCATATTTTAACTTTCCAATCGGTTATTGGTCCTTCACCATATACGCAATGACGTCTTCAGATTACATGAATTCCTTGCACCCTATGCAAAGGTAAATCCCTCTGTTATCCCTTTAAGTAGAAAGTGTGAGACGCTTGCACCTCTCTCTCGGCCACCTAAATGTGTGGGAGGTAGGGAAGAAACACACATGATCCAATTAATCTATTTATTTATCACACAATGAAAAGACACAATTTGAACTAAAAATAGTAAGAGAATGTCTCAATTCTAACTGTGAAAGAGGAACAACGACGGTAAAACGTCAACGATTAGGAGACCATCAAACTTGATTTTTACCTTAATAAAGGATCTAAGCTATCGACCGATTTAATAGAATACCAATTAAACCTCAGTGAACAATTTTCACTCAAAAACTTCTTCCTAAGGAGATCTTAATCACAATAATTCAAATATGATACCTTCAGTAGCAATCTCGCCTGATTCGAGTATATCTCTTCTCGTACTCTCTCTTCAATCTAGAAAACTTTGACTATATATATAGTAAGTTAATTTAAATATCACGATTTTCTTCTTCTGAAGGGTTGGTTGTGAATAACGCGAATTGGTAGCCCAAAGATTTCTCAAGATGATTAATTGAAGGGACAAGTATAGATCTTTACAAAAGTGTTTAGCACACGTTATCAAATATTCGAATTAGTGCTAGCCCCACAACATATCAATATGTGCGGCTAACAATCTCATAGACCTAGCTCAAACTGATTGCCTTCTTTCGATGGTATGAGTAATAAAAAAAAAATGGTGTATAGTATAATGTTTAATCATACACATGGACGATGAACGTGGCATCATAATGCAGTTTTTTCACAATTACCAGCTAGGTTATAGTTCTTAAGTCCTAGAAATTCGTACAATACGTCCAGAAATAACATTTGACGATAAGAATGATTTGAGTCATGATCTTATTGAACCCGAGTTCAGAACTAGATTAGGCTTTTTCTTCCACAAGAGACCGAGGACCTAGACCCGGGTATGTTGGCCCATATCTTAAAACGTCTCTGTGAATATATTGTATACATTTATTCTCCCGCCTTAGGGCTTTGCTTTATTTGAACTCCCAAAGCATCACAAGGTGAATATGCACTTTTTAGTTCGCCATATATTTTGGGGGTTATGAAAAACAGTTTGAGGAAACGTTGAAGACAGAAAACTAGTGTCAGAAGTCAAACTTGGATCTGTATCTATTTATTGAAAGCAAAACCTTGTTCGTCTCGTTGACACTCTGGTAGATACGAAAAATAGGTCTGTCTCAGAAGTTATTTTGACTTGACCAAGTCTTTTTTTGGTAATTCTGAAACTCTCAAAAACAGTTTTCTGATTAAAGACACAAGTAAAGAGTGCAACTAGGAAGAACTTGAATTCTATTTACTAGTCATGTCGTGCATAATTTTATAACATGTATAACATAAAGATTTGTTTTTCAAAAATTATTTCAGTTTTCATTATAATGTATAACCGATGCGTATGAATAAATTTATTTTATTTTCTATATATATGTATATATTATATCGTGCATATTTATATCTATATACAAATGTTTTTTTGTTTATCTGGATACAAAAATACAGTTCTTTAATTAATAGCATATTAAGTTATTCTGTCTAATTTTAGCGTAAAATAATTGGGTTATAATCAAGGTTTTGTATTTTCAGATATTGATATTTCAGATTATAATATAACTATGGTGATATATTTTTTCACGTTAAAGATTTTAAAACAAATTAGCGAATTGAAATAAGATGTATACAAAAGAGAAAAATTAATTTATTTATTGATATATTTTTCTCCATAAAATATTTCTATGAAAATGTACCAAGAATTACCTTAGATTTAAGCTTTTATACACAAGCTTACATAAATATTTCCTTTTGGTTTCGAAGCTATGTTTTAGTTTTATTTTTCGGCAAAACTGGAAAGTATAATTGATAGCATTACGAATTTTGGATAAAAAATTCTACATAGAAATTTTTTGTGGTTATTTTTGTGAATCAACCAATAAGATTTCATTTTCCTTTCTTATTGAGGTATTATTTTAATTATT
Source organism: Trichonephila clavipes (assembly GCA_019973935.1). NCBI lineage: Eukaryota > Metazoa > Arthropoda > Arachnida > Araneae > Nephilidae > Trichonephila > Trichonephila clavipes. Next base: position 206,461 of record BMAU01003267.1, on the reverse strand, counting down.
GAATTTAAGATAAATTATGTTAATAAATCTCTTTTTGCTAAAGTTTGTCAGAAATTTAAGTTATAAGAAGTGTATAAAATTTGCTTTAATAGAACCAATAGCAAACAAATATATTTACAATTCTGAAGCAATACAGTAGAATCACACACACACAGAAGTAATTATTTTGGACTCATTAAAATTATATTAAATTAATAATAAAATAAATACAAATAGAAAATTAAGTGAACAGATTATAACTCATATTTTAATCACATTCCTTAGATTTGTTTTAATTTTAAAAGGATAAAACATTCTTAAATATTTCTTCCATGCATTTATAAACATTTACTTTAATATATTTGACGGAATTACTTACTTAAAAACAAATGGCTACATCTAAATATGCTATGAATTTTATTCACCACAATTCATTTCTTTCTATCGAATGAATAAAGTAATAACTACGCATTCTCTTTGCAAAACTCATGAAATAAATGCATATATCCTTTGACTCATTTTTTAAAATTACTTTATGTATTAAATTGAAGTTATTTGCGGAGTTTCTTTCTTTTTCACTTGAAAGAAATGGTGCAACAACACATACGCTTTTTGTCTTATATTTATGTAAAGCGAGCACAACCTACTTCCCAACTCGTTCTCTTTATTAAATTTTTCTGTCTGATATTATTTCATTTTGGAATTATAATTCTCCTTCTGGCTTGTTTACAAAACAGAACAGCATTAGTATATGCTAACTATGAATGTCAAATGAATGGTTAACAAAATAGAGAAACAAACCATTACGTGCTTTATTAAAGTTTTTTCTAGTTTACATCTGTACGTTTATTTTCTAATTGAGTTTGCAATATGAATAACTTTTAACAATATCCGTGGCTACTTTTGGGTGATTCGAAATATTTCTTTGCTATCTAAATTAGTCTGGATAAAAACTAAATGTTTTTAAGATATGCTTAAAAAATTTTTTTATGAAAATATTTTTTTTTAGTTCGAATTGCTTTGAATGCTGAAAGACTTTAATATTATAAAATGACTGTATAAACATTGACGTAAACTAATTAAAAATCTGGTATATTTTGTGTTTTTTTACCTTATTCTCAAATATGGATCTTCTTAATTCAGTCTGGAAGATCTATGAAAAATATTCTTTGGAAATAATTTTTACACAATTTAACATTTTTGCTCTCTTGAAAATTAAAAAAAAAAACTTAATTTTTCTTTGCTGGAAATCGCGTGATATTACAAAGTAAAAATTTTCAATGTAATCTAAAATTTTCAGAAACGGTTATGCTCTCTCTCTTCCAGTATATTAAAGAGAAGCATTTTTTTAAAAGTACAATAATGCTTAGACATAATTTTATGAAAATTTTGAAATTTGATAAAAACAGTTCTAAGTAAAACCTCCGATCAACCACAATGAAGATTGTTATTTGCTCTGGTAACAACTATAGAAGTCTTACTGTGTATTAAATATATCACACTTCCCTGTATGACAAAAATATTTTAAATTATATCTGTATGTCTTCACTTCGATGGTAAAATAATATTTTTTTTTGACTAAAAATAATTTTAGCACCAATTTTGATCATTCTTATTCCAATAATTGATTTAAAAATTAATTTTTAGTAAAAAAAAAGATATTTATTTGAGAATCGAAGTGAAAGCATACACGTAAAATTTTGAACCTTGCAGAGAAACTTAATACCACACACACACACATGCAAATGTTTGAAGTTCAGCTGCCGGAATATCAAACATACCGACACTTTTTTTCTTTCAAAAATACATGAATAATGTAACTTCGTACGAAAAAAAACACATCCAACTTTTTTTACGACAAATTCATAAAAGTATGGAGCCCACATTTGTTTTAAAACCTATTTATTAGTAGAACTACAGAATATATATAAAAAAGTTTAAATATAACTCAAGTTGCTTAATGGTTCCAGAATAAACAAGTGGAGAAGTTAAGTTTCTTAAACATTTCATGAGGATCTACGGGAACCAACAAGAGTTGAGTTTTAAGCAATTAGTTTGCCTAAAGTAATATTACTTATTTGTATAGCACCGCATATGACTACAGAAGTATGTTTTATGCCTCAGTCGTTCAAGTGTACATATAAAATCCATACAAAAAACTTTCCATCAAATGGCCTTTTTTTTAGATCTTGCATAACACAAGACTGGAGTATATAAAAAAGTGCTCCTGTGTTTTTAAGGTACCCGACTCCGTTCAGAACCGTGATTTTAAAAAAGCGCATAAATGGATAATTTTCATGATATTTAGTGTCACTTATATTATAATACATGTATAAAATAAATTTTTAAGGACATTTTGATAAAAACAATTATTTAAATACAATATTTCGGCAAAAAATTAACTTAGAATTAACTTTTTTTCAAAATGTCCTCCTTTTATGAAAAATGATTCTATTATAATAATATTTTGCCTGTATATAGCTTAGACATCTCTATAGAGGCTAAACTATGATTTTTGAAAAATTCGCATTGTTTTCAGAGTTACAACCCATTGAAATAATTATCGGCGTTTTTTTCTTAAAATTTCTCCCGTCTGTTTTCGTAAAACATGGATAAACCCACTTCTAAGTTATATATTTGAAAAATTCTAATTGAGCCTCTATACAGAGGTCTAAGCTATATACAGGCAAAATATTATTTTAATAAAAGCATTTTTCATTAAAGGAGAATATTTTGAAAATGGGTCATTCTATGTTCATTTTTTGTCAAAATATTGTACTTAAATAATGTTTTATTGTAATACTATTCTTAAAAAAATATAATATACATTTTCTAATCTAAGTGATACTAAATATGATAATTATTATCCATTTATACGCTTTTCCAAAATCCCGGTTCCGAACGTAGTCGGATGTATACCTTATACCTTAAATTAGTAAATACGTTTGAGCTTGTTTGAATCCGCGGCTTCTACTTTTGTGTATTCTCTATACTTTTTTTCCCTATTTTACTCTTGTTCATCTGTTTCGAAAATATCTGCCTCCTACCTTACTGCTGTCAATGTCTTTTTTAATATTCACAACACGGTTACTTAGGGTTTAGCATTCCTAGCACGTCAGACCTCTTACCAAAAAAAAGTATGTTTTTGAACTGTCCTCACCAAATTTTTTCCCTATCCCAACCATTCTTCCTTACAGTAATGCAGGTTAAGAATACTGCACTTTTTTCACTTACGGATCTAAAGATTCGCAGCACCGATAACACATGCTCATGTTGATTTAATCGGATAGTGTGGTGGTAGGAACAAAATTAGATTTCTTAGTATTTTTAACGTAAAATAATTCGTATCCAAAAAAGAAAAAAAAGATAATTCAATATTTGATTGATATCAATATCAAACTTTGATTCCAAGTAATACTTACGATTTTGGTGAATATTCTTATCATTGTAATTAATTATATTAAACGTTTTTGATAACGATATAAGGAGGTTAAAATATATATAGCATCATCTATATACCTTGTTTTATTTTTAATAAAAATAAAAATTATTAAGTAAATTAACTTTATTTTATTGTTTTATTTTTCTAAAGTAATTTTGTGCAAGTTTTGAAATTAAAATAACTATGCAGGGTTTTTACGAGATTCTTTGAAAATACAAAAAATGTTTGAGCGAAATTTAAGTAAATTTAAATTTTGAATGCTATAATTTTCATGTTTAAATGGATTTTTTCAATAATTGGGACTTTTAGTTCATCCATGCTAAAATAGTGTTTTTTTATTTTAACTTAAGATAACGTTTGAGGAGAATGTTCTTTAGAAAAGGCGTCATCTTTTCTATATCACTTCATATTCAAATGTTCGTATGCATGGACTTACGAGAGCACTGCGTGAATCAAAAGCAATAACTTTATCTAAGACAAATAATTTTCATTATTACTAATACAGTATTAAATAAAATATTAAACAGTTTTTTTTTATGTTTTCCGAAATTAGTTTTCCTTATTTTTTAAATTAAAATAATCATCGTAAAAGAAGCAAAAGAAGATTAATACTAATAATTAGTACTATTCCAAAAGAAAGAAAACAAAATAAAATATTCCTAAGAATTTTAAATTCGTACCCTTTAGTTTTCTAAAACTTAATAAAAATGTCACTTTGACAGTTCAGTTTTAAATAGAGTTTATAAAGAAACATTTTCTCGCGCAGAAATTCGTTATCGATCCTTTTCAAATAATGTATTAATACTTCGATGTGAATTTCTACTATTGTGTTATTATTTCTTACTAAAAAATAGAAACGTTCTTATATATATTAATAATCTATTATTCACATAAGTATACCACTGAGAAAAAAATAAGTTCTAATAAAAAGTTTAAAAAATAATAAAAGTTAGTAAAAAAGTTCTAATAAAAGTTCTCCTTCAATTCAACCAGTGTTATTCTCGAAGTTGGTTTGATTTATTTCGCAACGCAAATAGAATTTTCTTAGCTTTTATTAACGCTTTTATATGGTCTTTTTACTCGATTCACTTTGCGTTTTAATTTAGTGAATAAAACCTAGCTTGAAATATACAGGGTGCCCCACGATTACTGGGACAAACTTTAGTGGGAGGCAGGGGACATCACAATGATTCAGATTTGCATAACAACCAATGGTCAGAAACATTTTCGTTCTATGCTAGGTGGCATTGTTCACAAGAACATTGAAGAAAACAGACGTGCATTACCGCAATTATATGAACTGACATCACCCGCAGAGAAGTATGAAACAGTTTTACGAACACATAGCTGGCAGATATGCACCTATATCACGGATGGATTGGCAGAAAGAAATGCAATAGCAGCAGAAAAATTGTATCGAGAAAGTTACACAGAGAGAAATGGACCGAAAAGCAATATGCTTAGTAATTTGCATCACACTCTCTGGGAATATGGATAATTAATATAAGGAAATATGGAGGTAATAAGGTATAGCGAGGGAGGGCCACGAGTGACTTCCAGCATAGAACAAATTGTTTTGGATACCGTTCTAAGAAATCCGAGTACCAGTGTACGCAACATCACTGTGGCTGTAGTGGATCATGGTGTAATGTTAATCGTGTTTTGCAACTTGAAAGCAAACCATTACACTCATACCATCTTCAAAGAGTACACCCCATATTGTGATTCAAATCAGTAAACATCCGGAGCAAATTAGTAAACTCACACAATCTTTCTGCTGCTAGTGCATTTCCTTCTGCCAATCCGTAAATCAGGTGTACATCTGCCAGTTATATGTTCTTAAAACTTTTCATAATCCTCTTTCGATGACAGTTTAAATGACTGCGGTAATGATAGTCTGTTTCTTTCAGTGCTCTTCTGAACAACGCCACCTAGCTTCGAACAAAGACGTTTACGACCATGGGTTGCTGTGCAAATCTGGATCCTCATGATATCCCCTACTTCCCCTTAAAGTTTGTTCAAATAATCTTGGGACACCATGTATGGTTTTATGCGCACATAATTCGACAAGTACTATTTCAGATAAAAATATTAGCTTTTACAATACTCCTTCATAAACACTATAGATTATCAATGATTTGGAATAATCATGCCGAATGTATAGCAATTTATATTTCGCTCTGATATAAACAGAAGAACAAGTAATATACCAGGTGGTTATAATTAAAGTTACACTGTTCAGAGGCCTGTAGAACCTGTTCTACGTATCGGATTTTGATAAAACTTGGAATATATGCTATATGGACCAAGGGGAAAAGATTTCGGCAATAAAAAAATAGTACAAAGTTTGACCACCAGGTGGCTTTTATCGAATGTACCTTATGCAAATCCTTAAAACATCTATGTTAACTTGCAGTCATAGCCAGAGAAGCATTCAGCATGTATTTGTCATCGTTAATCATTCCTGTTTACAGGAACGACAATGTTTGCAAACCACTATCTTCATGCAAGATGGAGCAACTTCTATCATTTGTCGCCAAGTCAAAGCACTTCTTAGTGCCAACTTTGGCCTTAATAGTGATTATTTTCCTGGTGCATGGCCCTCACGTTCACCCAACTTAAATCCCCGTGATTTCTGGTTGCGGAGATTTCTAAAAGACCGTGTTTGTAGAGGAGGAATTAGGACTTTGCCGGATTTGAAAGCCAGCAGTATACGCCATTTGGCTGAAATCCCTCGTGAATTGCTTCGCGCTACCTTTGAAAACGCTAAAATGCGCTTTCAACAAGTTATTGATGTCAGTGGAGCACATATTGAGCATATTCTGTAATTGAATAAGTTTCAACGATTCTAATATATTTTTGTCCCTTCTTTGGGCACCAGATTTCCTCCAGATGGTCAAAATTTGAACTATTTTTTTTATTGCAGAAACTTTACCCCCGTGGTTCATATAGCATGTATTTCAAGTTTCACCAAAATTCGATAAGCAGAACGGACTCTACAAGCATCTGTGAATAATGTAACTTTAATTATAACCACACGGTATGTATACGAAAAAATGCTAATTCAATTTTTTTTCAATATCATTTTATTTATTAGAGTTCTAGTGGCTGCAATCTAACTGAAAATTTAAGCATTGGTTAATGCATTATAATATATAGTTGTGTCCAAGAATATCGCCGAATTTTTTACATACAGTTGACTTTCATTGAGAATTGTCATAGCCCAAACTCCCCAAGCGGTCTTTATTCAGTTTTATCTATTTCTAGCCACTAGCCTTAACATATACCATTTTTTCTTTCTTCTTACGTGCCTGTTAATTTTCAATTGAAAATGAATGTGAAAACTGTATTTTACGCTTGACTTTTTAATACGAGGAATTATGAAATGTATATGCATTTTCCATCTGTTGATGTAAGGTTATATTCTTTTGTCAAATAGGTATATCAAATAGGAAAAAATTTATTAATAATATGTATGGCATGTTTTGAATCAGAATCAGATTTAATTTTAAAAAGGAACTTTATTCAATCATTTCTATATCTCTTCTGACGCTAAGAGCAGAGAGGAAATGTACGCCACGGGGTGTTTTAAGTGGGTAAACACTTAAAACACAGATGTGATAAGTATCGTGGATTTTATGATTGTACTTGAAAGTTAATGCTGACATATAGGGATATTAAATCTAACGATCTGGAATTAGGCATACTTATTGGCTAGGTCATATGTCCGGAAGGAATAAATGGGTGATTAGTTTGATACTTGAAGATGAAATGAAAAAGATGAGTTAAGGGCTAGATAGAGAATTTAATTTTTAATTTAATTTAATTATCCCGACATGTATATGGTATTATTAATAGACATTAATATTATAAATAACCAGATTATATACATAATTGCCTCATAAATGCAAGCCAAACTTAACTGTACGAACCATCGTGGCTCGTTACGTCAAACGCAATTTGATCTAAGGGAAACTAAGGACTCAGAAAAAGTCTAAGTATAAATACTTTATGCGGTAAAATAATGCAATTTTTTATAAAACTTAAAGAAAACCCTTAATGAAAAATCTAGGTACCATGGATATAAGATTACAAATTAATACCCAAAGTAATAATACATTTTCGAAAATGGACTGAAGTATGTAATCTGCACATTTTTATACACCTTTACGTTTTTTTTCATTAAATGCTCATCCCCATCGTTTGTCTTATTTTTTATCATTGAAATTTATAAGAAACAAGTAATCTACAGTACTCTAACTGTTTGATGCCAAAATATTTGGATAGAAATAAAGGAGGAAGATAATTATAGACTTGAGAACAAAATGCAATATGCATTATATATACTTTCATTATTCGGCTCTAGTTTTTATTCAAAAACTACAAAAGAATCATTGAGTAAAATTTTCTTTTTTGCTTAAAAACATAGAAAATAAGTAGTTTTTATATTTTCAAAAGTAATTATTTATATTTTATCCATCGCATTGTTATAAAAGAAATTTATTAAAGATTTTTAGCAAAGAGCAAAGTTATGATTATTTTATAATTCGAAGTAATCAGTCATATATTTTAAAATATATGTGCTATTATTTTTGTTTTAGACTTTTTGTAATATATGATTTATATATATATTTCCAGAATTATTAATAATACAACAACAAAAAATCAAAAAGAAGCCATGCCTGTAATATATTTTAAAGTATGCTTCAGTTTGTTAAAACATTATTTTCTACTCATGGATTAAAACAAAATATCAGTGTTATTTAAAGTATCTGACTACGATCGAAATGGTAAGTTTTTAAAAGGGTATACATTTATATATATACATTATATTAGTGTTGCTTGAATTAGAATATGCATATAAAATTGTCAAACATATTATTATAATAAAATAAATCTTTAACTACAAATTTGGCAAAAATGGAGAAAAACATTCTTTTTAATGAAAAATGCTTCAACAATAATAATGTTTTGTTTATGAGTCGCATATTTTTAAGCAGAGCGTGAACAAAATTTAGAAAAATTCATAATATTCCCAGAGTTGCAATCAATTTAAACAAAATAACGGGTGTTTTTTTGGCCAAGCATTTTCTATTCTTATGTATTAAAATATGAATAAATCCGTTCATAAATTATAAAATAAAAAAATCCCAGTTCAGGGTCTGTACAGAAGTCAGGGCTATTAGATAAACAACATATTATTATTATCATAGAAATACTTCTCATAAAATAAGAATGTTTTGAAAATATGTCGGTTTTTCCTCTATTTTTTTACCTAATTCTTTAATTAATTATTTTTCGTTTAAAACAATTTTATTTGTACATTCTAGTTCAAATGACTAAATATCAATAAAAGATTATTCATTTATACGCTTTCTTCTAAATCACGATTTAGAACACAGTCATTATAGAAGTCGACTCAATTTTGTTCTTGTCTAATTATTTTTACAAATAACTTACAGTTATTACTCTACTAAATTGTGCTTATATCCATTTAATTATAAAACATCAAACTTCAAATCAAATTTTCAAGCCAGCACTACCGCGTCCTACTGAAGTCTCAAAATTATGTTAACTGAAGCTTGGAGAAACTGAATTTTCCTTCGTGTGCTTCAATATGAACTCGAAATCCTAAGCCTCCTGCGTTAACTTAATCGACGACGCTCTGGGCTCTATGGTTCACCAGATAGAGAGATTTCATAAAGTGGTGGGTTTTCTCGCCTCAACGAAGAATGATTGCATGACAGCAATTAAACTCTGTTTATGCTCGGAAAGACAATTCAGACCAGAGGCAAAAGTCAATTAAGAAGACATTCTGATATATTTAACTCTCTATTTAATAAACTATGCAATTCACTTCGTTGAAATTTAAGTCAATGTAGAAGTAATCCCTCGAAATACTTATTTTTCTGAGAGGTTTATCATACTTATATGTAGAACACAATTAAATTAATTATCCTCTAGGAAAATATATACATTGTATAATCCACGCGTAGCGTTTATCTTCAAAGTGAGTGTCTTTCTATCTCTATTTAAGAGCAGAATGGTGAAGAGATTCACCTGCCATTATAGAGAAAGGTAAAGCAGTACTTCTCAAACTTTCCGTATTTGCGACCCAATATTCAATCATAATTTTCATCACGTCCCCTTCCATACAATAACAATGCATTAAATTCAATAATACAATGCTTTTACGCTAAGGCTACAATACTACTTTAACCTCTTAAGTACTACCGGCGTAAATAAACGTCTCGCTCAACCAAATCATTAATTGTCCCAAACGTATATGTACGTCTTTCCAAAGTATGATCTTTTCTGTGCACTGCCATCCATAAAATTATTCCGAATTCTTTGGAATGTATTAAAAAGACCTTGTCAGTGTTTGCGAAGGATTTACTTATTTCAGAGGATCTGCTTATTCATTCCTTTTCTTCCCCTTCCCACATCAATGCATTGCACACGCGCGCCTACGTGGAAGACGATGGCACTGGAGAGCGAATCGCGTAACTTTTAATCGACAATTAAGGAATTAATTGTAAAATCTACAAATTATCAAGATGACTGTTAATTTGTGTACAGAATTATATATATGGGCTCATGGGGTCACTGGTAATTATTAAACTTGTTCTTAACTTACTATTGATCATTTAATTATAAAATACATTGTGCAGTGCTGATACATTTTAGGTATATTATATTTTATTATATCAGAATCTATTTTGTCTGTTTAATTTTTAGGTAAATTAATGTTTTTAAAGAAAAATAATCGTTGAATTCCGACTTTTCAATATGCTTGCCCCTCCCTCGTATAGTTATCACGCCCCTCTACGGAACGCGCCTCACAATTTGGGAAACGCTGCGGTAAAGTATTATTTGGCTAAATTATAAATATCACCTTCACCTTTGTGAGACCTAATTTTAATCACTTCCTTTCAAAGAAGCATGTTGTATTATACCCCTTTATAACTAGCTCTAAAATCTCCACTCCATGGTTATAAACATACAATTGTTCTAAATTGTTTAAATATTTTGTAGAAAATCTTATTCATATATGGAAATAAATAAGGAAAGTGTGAATCTTTTTTTTTTGACTCACTATAACAATTACATTTATCATTAATATCATAGAACAACTATATACACTGCTGGACAATTGCTAAGGACGGATAACACTATCGTCCACAGCAACCACAAAATGAAAGGAAGCAAAATGTGGAAAATTAGAATAAGTGCGGGATATTGGTAAGAAGTATGAGTATGCAATTTTTTTTCCACGTCTGTTCATCACGTGATAGCGTTCATAAGAGCTTTAAAGGTTTTGACGCGTGTAGACAGTTGTTGTTTCAAGTCAAAGTTTTACAGGAAAGATTTTAATAGACGAACTTAAAAATTTGGCATGTCTTCCCGACATCACATAGATGATTTTTATGCGTACGAATTATTGGAAAGATCGAAGAAGGGCGAAAAAACAGATGTTGCCAGGAGTTCGACATCGCTCACAGCATTGTTTCACGGCTGTGGAAGTCATTTAAAACTACTGGAATGTATAGTAGACGGCACGAGGTCGTTAGAAGTACGACGCCTGCAGAAGACAGATATATCGTCCTATCAGCAAAAAGAAACAGGTGCACCACAGCTCAGCTGGTGGCAAAATCAGTTTCTTGCTGCCTCAGGAAAGCAGATCTCCCGAAAACTGTTGCCAGACGTTTGAGGGGAGGAGAACTATACGCACGCAGACCTGTTGTGTGTGTCCCATTGACTAGACAGCACCGCAACCGCCGTTTGCAATGGTGTCTACATGTGGTTGCGAATGGGACTATGAAGGGCCAACGATACATTGATGAAGTTCTACTTCTCATGTTCGTCTTTTTCCGTGGCGCTGTCGGTGATAAATTTGTTTTTATGGACGACAACGCAACATGTCATCGAACACTCGCTGTTGATTGTCTAGGACAGGCGAGGGTATTCAATCTCCGCGTATGACCAGCGCGTTCTGCAGATCTAAACCCCATTGAAAATGTGGGGATGCTTTGGGAGGCAAGTTGCTGGTCGAAACTATCCTCCGACAAACAAGAACACCCTCATCCCGTGCACTCACAGAGGAATGGTATAAATTGTCTCAACAGCTGCTGGATAATGTTGTGCAAAGTATGGTACGACGTGTGGAATGTTGCATCACACTCCACGGTGGACATATCCCGTACTGATACCTTTCTTTAAGGTAACTGCTGACTTTTAGGTGCATTGTTCCATTTCTCCGTTTGCAGATCAAATGATTATTTTTTTTCTTTCAGATGTTTCACAGCTTTTGTACTTTCCAGAACAATAAATATTCTTTATTCTAATGTCTGAACAGTGTAGCAACTATATTTTATCCTACTAGGCCTCATGTCTCGCTTAATGTTATGCTGCATAGCAATTTGTGATATGTCTTTAGCAATTGTCCAGCAGTGTATATGCACCGGAAGGTCACATTATCATGACCCCTTCAATACAATATTGTACCACCTTTTTCTATTAATTCTGAACGGACTCTTCTTGCAGGGATTTTATGAGATGTTGATGGGGGTGTATGAGAAATCTGAAACCATATCTTAGAAATTGCACTTTCCAGGGCCTTCTGATTGGATGGTACTGAATGGACCTGATGGACCTGATGCCTCTAGATCTGAAGATTGTATAAGCCAAGTGAAACAGTTAAAGTATCTGTCTAACATTTCAAGCCCTCTGTGAACAATGCCAGCTATATAACAAGAAACAGGGAGCATCCGAAAGCATCCATCCCCTGGAAAGTATGTGCACCATTAACTAGTAAAATGTACTTAATCGGAGATAACACTTAAATACCATTGGGAACGAATCAAATCAATCAAAAACCCAAGGAATGCCAAGAAAATATCTCCCAAATACTTCTCATATAGCTTGCATTAGCTTGAAGAGTCATGAGAATGCAGTTGTAGTTTATTCTTTCGTTTTCTTCATATTCTCACCTTATAGTTTGCTTGGTGTAATTTGAAAAGGGATTCATCAGACCACATAATCCTTTTCTATCCATCAACTGTACAATCCTTGTTCTCCTATCCGAACTGAAGACATGTGTTATTGTTAAAGGCCATAAATAAGGGTTATCGAATGAATCGTTGCCTACTATAGACTGTGTGATGAATAGTTCAGTCTGAAACGTTCCTAGTTATTCATTGCTTAAGATTTCTCTCATTCGAAGCATGGTTTTTTCTTCTCTTGGACTGGACCCTTTTCGTGATTCTCCTTTTCGAGCGAGCATTGAGTAGCATGTGATGGCCACAAATCTGATGTTCAGACCAGGTTTATTTCTTGGTTATCCATCTCTGTGAACATTAATAACTGCTTTTCTCGAATTCTTCACAAGTGCAGCAGCTTTGCTAGTATTAGTTTTGATGCTTCAAGTGCCTACAATCAATCCACGTAATAAATTATTCCCTATCTTTCCAGTTCACCTTTAATAGCTATCTTACCTTCTCGCTGCAACAACGTTAAGTTTTGATTGATCTCCATAAGAACGTCGATTGGGGTGCCAATAATTTTGATCTTTCACTGTGTGTGAGAAAGAGTGAGTGTTTCTCCATTTAGAATTTGTTTAATGTTTGTTAACAGGATGTATTAAGGGGTTAATAGAGTGTCTTAAATCCTTTAATACATCACGGGATAATTAATCCGTTTTGTTTACCCACCTAACGGAAAATATCATTTTGACCACAACTTGATCTGATCAAAAACTACCACTTAGACGCATTTAAAAGTAAGATGATGCAACATTGCTTCAGTCATCCTTTTTAAACAATTCAACACTCCGCCACCATCCTTCTCCCCCCCCCACTGCTCAGATCGAGAATTGTTTTATATGAAAACAAAATTCCTACTTTATTCTCCGAAGCACAACGAAATACTTTTTACATAAGGACCAGAATATCACTGTCCAATGACGTCAACGTCATCTGAAAACAATTGCGTTTGTCTATTGTGTTTTATGTATAAGGGTTGCCGAAATGAAAAAAAGGAAATATGTGATTGCGACAGAATGAGTGCAGATATAGAAGAGGACACAAATGACAATAGGAAGTGTGCATCCCATACGATGTTTAACAGTGAAACATGTTAGTGGTAGAGGAAATTAATCGAAAATAAAGTCGTGCCTTTTTAGGATGTGTCCAGATTGGAACAACGTGGGGTTGTTCGGTTTCTAATTGCAGAAGGCCAGTTTAATGCGGACATCTATCGACAAATAGTGGCAGTCTATGGTGAGCATTGTTTAGGTCGAACGTCTGGGTAACAGCTTTTGAGAAAGGCAGCTAATGATATCGGATCTCCATAACAATGTCCGTCCACAGGTCTGCCGTTAATTTAAGACAAACTTGAGAAATCCGATGCGAAATGTTAGAGCACCCATCATACAGTCAAGATTTGTCACCCTTTCATTTCAAGGCTTTAAGGCTATTTTAGAGAGCATTACGTTTCAATTTGAATGATGAAGCGAAAGAAGCTGGACAGGACTTTCTTAAGAATCAATCGCATTCTTTCTACAGAAATGGCATAGACCTGCCACCGAAACGATGGGACATGTGTTATAACATCCAGAGCATCTCTTTTGAACTCCAGTAAAACAATTATTTTTAATGATTGTCCACTTTTCAATTGGGCAAACCTTATATTATCGTGTGCTTAGGTTGCTGCTTTTCGCTTTATTGCTTTGTGTTTTAAAATGAAAAAAAAATGTGGCACTAAATTCAAAAAACGTCTTATCAGCTATAATCGACTGTGATCAGATAAATATGTCTCATTAATATGTTTGATTCCAATAAAATCTTTACATATTAATATTATACTCTAACGCTTAATAAAACACACTACTACTTTATATGGAAATCAAGCTGTTAATATGTAATTAAGAGCAAAATACATAAGCAAACCTGTTTTATTGATATTTAGAGTTGTTACGTTGTGCTAAATTTCATAGCTCTCTCCTCTTTATCAAAAAGAACAGAATAAATAACGAGAATAAATTGTTACTATTAATTCTCATAATAGTCTGGTTCTAGCTACCAAAGAGTTTAAGTAATTGCTTGGTAGCTGAAGACTAATTAAGTTAACTGCTGGTAGTGAGCATATTTGCGATACATTGAGCAAAAGCTCATGCAGATTAATGCATGAACTATTTTGATTTATATTAGAGTAAAGGAGTGTGTTTAGCTTTCTGATTTATAAAATCCCTAGGGGATTTCAATGTTACTCCAATGAAATGGAAACCTTTACCATTAATAGTAACTTAATTTTTTTTCAGTTTTTCAACATTGCAATTACTACATACAACAAGCGCCTTTTGAGTTAAAGTTATATAATATTAAGTAAAACAAAATTACTCAAACAGTAGGGTGCCCCCTCTATGCGGGGCTTGATATCTCTATGACGGGTGCAAGCATATTGAAATGTGTTGAGCATAAAGTATTTATAATAAGTATTAATTTGCTGGAAATAAGCAAAACAATTTACATTCTAGTATAATAAAAATTAAATGTACATTTAAACTTATATAATATACTTAAAAATTTATCAATATACAAAATTTTTGGATAATTAATTTATCAATATAAAATTTAAGACAAGTTTAATAATTACTAGTGCCTACCATTGGCTTGTTATATAAAATGTTTAATACTTTCCATGATAGTTTGCATGGTTAGTAATTAAATTCGTATTGTAGCTTTAGCGTAAAAACACTTTTTATTGCATTGAATAAATTGTTATTGCACAGGAGAGGGGGAAGTAAAATTATGATTGAAAATTGGGTCGCAAATATTGAAAGTGTAAGTAGTACTGAAGTAAAATTGATAATACATGGATGTATAATTAAAACAATCAGGATCTTTATGGGGAATGTATATGGAATTGTTTAGAACATATAAAATAACAAATCAACAGTAAAAAAATCAGTTGAAATGACACATAAAAAAGTTTCTTATTTTTTTTTAAGCAAGCACAATATAATAACTGCAAATGTTGGGAAATTAAATCATTCAGCACTTCTTTCACAACAATGACTTTGGTATAGTTATTCATATTTTCTATTATTCTCTTCATCAATTTCTTCTATAACATTGTTAAACTGTGCAAATAGTTTTTCCAGATATTACTAACATATATATTCCTGAAAATTGTGGATTTTTGTAAAAAAATTAAGTTAAATAAGAAAATACAATACACTCTCCTGAGAAATATAGAGCTTTTTCTGTAAAAATGTGTCTATATAAGTAACAAAATATTATATGTAAGCTACATCACAGAGATTCTAAAATTTATAAAGTTTAAATTTTCCATTGAAATTTAAAGATGTATATTCGGGAAGCAGCTGGTATCTAGAAAAGATTTCATTTTTGGAAACTAGCCCAAACTTCACAAAAGTGAGTTGAATAAATATTTTTATTATTATCCTATATCTGTTAGAAGTGGCCGCGGTAGCCGAGTGGTACAGGCATCGGATCGTGGCTGGCTTTGTCACGAGTTCAAGCCCAGTACCACTAAAGACCCGCCGTGTAGGGCAGCGATGCACGCTAAATCTGTCGAGAGCTGAAACGTCCTTCCGTTGGTGTGGTGTGGTAGTTAGGAGAGGGGGTTGCCAGCTCAGGTGTCGTCCACGTCACTTGACCATGGTTCAAAATTACGTGGTCCGTCGCCAAAAGCCCTCGTGTAGCTGAACAGTGCGACGTTAATCTTCACTCACTCACTCACTATATCTGTTAGAATGTAATAAGTGCTCGAGTGATAAAAATATTTCTTTTAATAAAAGTTTAGAGAAAATTGATGTGTATAACAAAAGTAGTCATTCATAAATGTTTAATTTTTGTTCTGTTTAAAATATTTGAAATATTTGAAAGCCAAAGGTGTCATTTTTTTAAATCGTGTTTGCAAAGATTTGGTGCAAAAAAAAAGTTGCTAATTTTCTTTTTACTTATGTTTCTGTTAAGAGTTTTGATCTGGAAAATTTAGAAAGTATATTGCTTAAAAGAGAAAGTTATATGAATAATTTTTTTAAAACAAAACTTTATTTTCAAAAATTTAAGATTATATTCACATAGATTTTGATAAGGCATAATATTTTAGTGGCACTCTGATATTTATTCATAGTTTCTCACATTTTCTAATTCAATGTAGTTGTTCGAAAGTACTCTGTTTACTATCAGACATTTCTCAAAGTAGTAAAATATTTTTGTTTCTTTCTGAACACTACGTGATACCTGTAATTTGTAACTTTGAACGAATATCCTTAGATATATAAACAGAAATTATTACTTACCTTAAAATCCGTTGTATAACGCACACCACCAGATAACTTGAACCTATACAAGTATTGGTTCTATACTATAACAACAACCTATTTCAAGCATAATTTTTATCATATTTAGGTATATTCGCCTTAATAAGCGCACCCCTTTTTCTTTATGAAGAAATCTGAACTATATGTGCGTAAGACTCTTATGCTTTAAGTCATTGATTCGATGTATTGTTCCAAGCCTTAGAAAAAATAGTATACTTCTAAAACTATAACCTCTTAAATTTATAAGAATAGTCATTTCTTTTAACTAAACAGTATTACAATCTATATAGAAGTCTAATTTTTTAGTACTCATTTCCTTTTTTTTATTTTTAAAAGCTTTCATTTTTATTCTCGACGTATAATGCGCCTCCTTAAATTTCGATATTACTTTTTTTTGTTAAAAGGGTGCGTTATGCGCCAGATTTTACGGTACGTATTATACCGTCGACAAATTTCATCAAATCAAAAGATATCGCCAAAAGCCACAATGTCTTGCCAATGGAAAACGGTGCCGTACATCTTCAAATACAATAACAATAACAATGGCACAGTTTTTCGAATAGGTGATACCTTTGAATTTGGCGAAATTGTCGAAGGTATGGAATGTAAGATCGAAGAAAAGTTGTTGGAGAACATTTTCAAGGAATCTGAAATAAATAACTGTATCCTTTGAAAATAAAGGGGCATTTACCCTTCAGATAAATTATAATTCATTTTTCAATTCCTACTTTAGCTCACACTTTCTCTATATATATTTATTTATCTTGATGGGATTTTCAATCGTTAATAAAATACATTTTAAAGCGCTCAATTGAGCTGAAATTTTTTATCCATGATTAATTTTGGATGACAATACAATAATTTAATTATAATGAATAAAAATTAATTCATTAAAACTAATTACTTAAAAAAAATACAAATACAGCCACATTGGCATCAGTTTTGGTGACTTAGCGACCCTTTTGGCGACTTGTGTCTAAACTAGAAAAGGTTTTTTTCTCACGTTTTGAAGCGATTAGTTGAACAAAAATTTTATATACACAAGATTGTTTTATATGACAATACGATACTTTAATGATGCTTAATAGGAATTAATTACCACTTAATGTTGTGATTCTGTCCTATGTATATACATATTTATATTAATTGAAACTATTTAATAAAAAGCAGCTAAAATAAATTTTTTTCTTTGTTGATCTATGTAGAAATTGACTTAAATTTTTTTATACTACTTGTTAAGTAATAAATCAAAATAAAAAGACAACACTATAAACTATATTCACAATTAATCTTTAAAAGTAGCTAAAAGTACACCATCTTGCTTTCGTTTATTGTTCCGTTGTTTCTAAATTAAAATATTTGATTAAAATTGCTTAATGGAATCATTTATGATTTTTATATTTATTACTCCCTTATTTTCTATAACTTTCCTTTAATGGTCTCACTTTCACAAAATGCAGTTAAGATAGTGGGCATATTCATAAACATTATCTAGTAGAAATGAGATTTATTTTTGTTTAAAAATTTCACTAAACGAATTTCACATTTTCCATAAAACAAGAAACAAAAAATAAATCTTGCGAAGCGTAGCTAATATTTATTGAACTTATGCAAATTAGTTCGATTTTAAA
This sequence comes from Trichonephila clavipes, assembly GCA_019973935.1. Lineage (NCBI taxonomy): Eukaryota > Metazoa > Arthropoda > Arachnida > Araneae > Nephilidae > Trichonephila > Trichonephila clavipes. The sequence continues at coordinate 188,061 of BMAU01003267.1, read as the reverse complement.
GCACTTTTCTTCCCCTCTCCCCATCGCTTGAGGAGACACTACCGCGGGCACAATGGCATTAGAAAGAGTAAATAAATTAAGTTCAAATCCAGCGACTAAAAATACATTATTATTCCATGACAAAATGCCTAAGCGATCTGCCTACAAGTTGGCTCGTGCCATATAGAAATAAGAAAATTCTGAGTTTAAAAGTTTTGCGAATCGCCTTGTCATGCATAATAAACCTCACTCTAAAATGCCTCTTAAATTTTTTAACAAAAACTGTCACCAGAGTATCTCTCTTAAAAGCTTTACTTATTGAATTAGTAGATGATATAACGATAGCTTTTGAGAAGTACTTTGGGCTTTTAAATTCATTTTGACGTAGGCACTTAAGGATTATATGTAATATTCTCTCTTTGGTATGTCTAAGAATTTGTTCTTGAAACTGATTTAGTGTCTGGTGAGAGCATCAGAGAGAAAAATGGAATTTAATTTTACGTATACTTGGTTTCAGAGATTTTCTCTTGTAAATTTATTAATGATGATTTGAATGTAACATTAAATTCTGAAAGTTCGTTGCAGAAGACGTAGTTATAAGATATATCTTGGAAAGTCAAACCTTACGTGTAAAACAATTCAGAATTGTCAATAGGACAAAGGAAATAAATTGCATTAGATTTTAGTAAATTTAATAAACGGATTTAATGTATACATGTTTAAATGTTTATGAATCATTTTTCGCCATCTTATATGATTTTGTTTAGTTATAAACTATGATAAAGGTTTTAGAGTTGCCTTAAGGCCACTTTGTAATAAAATGTACTTATAAATTTCTGTAAAATATTGAAACATATTCACAACTAATAAATATCTTATACATACAGAGCTACATCGACATCTTGAAAAATGCAACTTTGAAAGAAATCTGCCAATCTAATATATTCTGCTAAGTAAAATCATTTTGCTATTTATCTAAAAAATTTGATTCCATTACAGAGCACACTGTCAGACGTAATAATAGTGTTTGACGCACGTTAAATGAAAGTGAATATTTGATTTCTGACATACTGTATGCACGTAGAGATATTATTTCAGATATATTTATCATGTAACCATGATTTAAAATGCCGAGATTCATTTTTCTTAACCTTCATATATCCTTTAGTGCAGGTGGTCGGTATACCACGGCTATTCGTATAGAGCAGGAGTGACCAACCTGTTTAGGAAGAGTGCCACTATCTGATTAAAAAAATTATATGTGCCACTTCAAACTTTTCCAACAAACAAAAGAATATGAAAGGATGAAAACTGTTACTGACAGGTTTTTAGGGAATTTTTAATCACATTTTTTACGCAAGTCTAAGTAGGGAAAATTTAAAAATAATATTGTTACAAAATAGTGTAAATAACCTGTATTTCGGTGTTTAATGCATTTATATTACTCTATATTATAGTTATTTCATGTTAAAATTGTACTATTCACAAGCACTGCCACCCCTTACGTTATAACGGTGGTTCAAAACTTGGCGAAATCTTGGCGGAAGAGCCAAATTGGCATCATTTTTGGTGACCAATTTGTCGTCATTGGCAACCATGTTGGCGAGTTCGGAACCCTCTGGAATCTTCTAGAAGGTAGTGGATCTCTCCACTAATGTCGCGAGCGGTTATATTTCTGGAAGTTTCTGTCTTGCCTATAAAAAGATGCTCGCCGGTACGGCGATGAGTCTTGATTAAACCAGCGAGTAGTGAGGATTGTTTTGACTAGCGATTAGCTTGGCTGTGCTTGTGAATAATCTTTACTTACATATATTTTTAAACACTGATTATTGTGTTTGATTGCTGTTGAAGGTATGAAGAGCTTCGGATATTTTTACCCTGTGAATATTGCCGATGAATGCTGTATTTAAAGAATTGGATCTTTGTTAATAAATTTGCATCGCTCTTATAGAACTGTTTATTTTCTTCGTGATTGTTTTGCATAAAATCCACGAATTCGGATCTACGTAACAATATAATAAATAAGATTAAAGTACAAACTCTCTTAAGTTGCATTGTTATTTTTTTTCAGTTTCAATCAGTTTGATTAGGAATAAAATTAAAATTAGAAAGCAGAAAAAACTTAGTTCTAAATTATTAGTAAACAGACAGCACACATTCTTAAAGTAGTTTTTGATTTTGTAAATTTTTTTACTCGGTCATCTAAATTAGGATTAATTCTCGAAGATGCTACAGAAAATCAGGTTGTTTTCGATGTGCATCAGTTTATCTTTTTTTTTTCAAAATCGAGACAAAAAAGCAAAAGTGTGTTCACAAAAGAAAATATATGATCAATCAGGATTGGAAAACAATCTTTTCCTTGTAATCTTAAATTTAAGTTATTTAAATGTCTTACAGTATAGGTATGAAAAGATAAATCTCAAAGCCAATATATTCATTCTTGAGGAGAAAACACTCACTGTACAATTCACCGTTTTCTTCCAGATATTTTAAAACAGGCTCCCTCAAATTCCAGAATCTCACGAATCCACCTTCTTTGGGAAACCAATGCACACAGCAATGAAGGAGTCTTATTTGTATTATAATTTTCTATTGCAATTTAGTTAAGTGTACTTAAAATGATGTTTATGTTGTCTGATACAACCACCTTTCAATAACACAGTAAGAACTTAGTATTTATTATTATTTGTTAATGTATTTTAATAATTCTTCGAATGCCACTATTACAACTCAGCCGTATCAAACCGTGGCGCACGTGTCGTGGGTGTCGTGGCGGCTTTTCAGATTTCTAGCTATATGAATTACTAAAAGAAAAAAAAAACCTAACAATCTCTACTGAACATTATTGATTTTATGTCTCCTTCATAATTATCTGTTGAAAGAATTTGCCTTATTTGCGTCTACAACTAAACATTTTACTGGGTTAAGGGTTATGTATTAAATTGCTCTTCATTGACAAAGTGTATTGAGAATCAGTAAAAATTTAAAAATTAGTTTTAAAACAGTCGAATTCTAATCTGATGTTAGAAATGCTGCCATGCGAAGAGACTCTTCTGAGTGATTTACAGCAATGTTTTCTTATTTGTATACATGAATTAATGAGCACTTTTGAATATATAAGTGTAAGATACACATAAACCACAAAAATGCACTTCCGTATTTCGTGACATGTTTAAATGTTAATAAAAAAGAGAGAGTTGAAATGACTTTTTTATTTGCAGGAAAAATCAAAGATAATTTTAATAATGAGTCAAAACATGAAGCTTCTGAAAAAAGCTCTAACGGTATCATTGGTAAGAATATTTTTTCACGACACGCCTGCAATCTTAATTCCAACATTAGGATATTTTGACATTGGTTGTTTTAACATAGATCCGCAGAAATAAAAATTCATTCGAACGTTTTTAATTTTAGAAGGAATGGAAAATAATACTTTTTTTTGTATAAAGAGATATATATATTTTTTAGATATTATAATTAAAAATGTTAACTGCGCTGCAGCAGTCTTGATCGCGATTGCTACTGGGAACTCCCCTTCTCTTCTGTGCAGGTGTACGTGGCTCGTTGTTTAATGGCTCCAATAGAAAATGGCTCTTTGATATTTAAGTTATCTTTTTCTTTGCAACTTAGCTCTTCTCTCGAAAAGTTTGCCAACCATTATTTTAATGCATTGTTACTTCAAGCAAGATCTTTTATTTTGACTGTAATAAAATTAACTCTCCATGATCTATTAAACATGAATAAGATTAATATGGTCAAATATGGATCACAGTATTTATTTTTGCAATTTCCTAAGCTACGATGAGGCACTGTAGAGTAGTTTGTATCGGTGGCTTTCGCAGACTGCTTTCATGGGAAAAATAACATTTAAAAAAAACAAGGTAGAAGAAAGCACCAAGATGTAATATTAAAGAGAAAAATTAAAATATATTTTGCTCTAATGGAGGAATTAGCACCTCCAAACCCCATTAAGTCTGGAAAACTATCATATTTGCTTTAAATAAGTTCTTCTCAAACCTTCAATCATTGCGATCCAATATTCAATCATAATATTCATTGCGCCCTCTTCCATGCAATAGCAATGTATTGAATTCAATAATACTATACTTGACGCTAAAGCTGCAATACGGTCTTAACCTCTTAAGTGCCACGAGCGTATATAACATATCACTCGCCAAAGCGTGAATTGCCGCTGTCGTATATACATGTCTTTCTAAAGTACGGACTTCTCTGTGCACTACTATCTATAAAACTACTCCGATGGCTTTGGAGTGCCATAAATGAATCCTGACAGTGTTTGCGAAGGATTTATTTATTTAAGAAAAGTTTTTACTTATTTATTCATTTTCATTCCCCAATACATCATACACGCACCCCTACGAGAAAAACTGTGGGATTCGGGAACGATTCTCGTAACTTTTAATAGGCAGTTAAGGGTTTAATTATAATCCGTACAAATTACCAAGATAAGTATTAATTTTTGTAACAAATTTTACATATGACAAGCGCATGGGGTCAATGGTAATTATTAAACTTGCTCTTAACTTAGTATTGTTAAATTAATTATAAAATACATTGTGCACTGCTGATACATTCATAAGTGTAGTATATCAGTGCAAATATGTATTTTATGATTTATTATGACAGCATGTATATTTTGTTTGTTTACTTTCAGTAAATTAATAATTATTTTTTTTAAAAAAATAATCCATTGTTTTCGATTTTTCAATATACTAGCATCCACCTCATAAAGTTATCACGCCGCTCTAGGGGACGAACCCTACAGCTTGAGAAACGCTGTTTTAAATAAATCTAAGATTTGCGAAGTCCATCACCAATTGCCTTCGTAAATCATTGTAAACATCATTGTTAACTTAAATCGAATCAAGTTTGAAGAACTCTATCATTTTAATTTTATATATTTATATTCATTTTTAATTAATAAAATGTATGATTTAATTTTATTTAAATACTTATCCAAATGAATTTGCTCTTACTCTTTAATTTTACCAACTTTTAGCTTTGACTTTATTTAACAGAATGGTAAAGACAAAAGACATACCCTTTAAAGGTATCACGCCTAAAATGCTTTTGAAAGTAAAATTTCCAGACACACACACACAGCAACCGAACGCGCCGCAAGCATTATTTCAAAACCGGATTTCTCTCCACATTCTTTTCCATTACTTAATCAAACATTAAATTCTGCCCGAAACGTGTTCAGCAGTAATGAGTTAAATCCAGTAAATCCAGACCTTTTACGCGGCGGCGGTCAAACACAAACGTTTTACAAGTCCCAGCTTCCGATTTCGAGTTCCACTTTAATTTCTCGGATGAGTTGAGTGGAATACCTCAGTTATTGCAATATTTACACTTGAAGAGATCGCTTCTGAGAACATGATGAATAGATTGGACGTCTGAACGACTGATTAGACTCAGATTTCCCGGTAGGTCGGTGCACCTAGACTTAGCTGGGGGAAATATTTGCCAAAGCGACTGAATTCACAATCTATTAAAAGGGAATGTATTTGCCACGTGACTGAGGTTTGTGGTTGACATAGTGAAATAGTTTCTTGGAAATCGTATTAGTAATCTATTTTTAAATTCGTTTATATTTCTTTGAATTGTATTAATTGGAAGACCATGTAGAGAATTTTAGGAACTATTTTTTGAATATCTGTTAACACAGAATTTATAGGTGAAAAAAATTATACTTTTGAATTATCGGTATGCATTTGGCAACTTCTCGTGAATTTTAATAAATTTCTGGTATTATACCATCCACAAATTCCATCATGAAAAAAAACATTGCCAAATGCAGAGGTATCCAGCCAATAGTGGAAACCTTGCCACGCACGTTCGAACACTGTAATAATAACGATGGCAACATTTGGTGACATCTTTTTAATTGGTTGTGTATTTTTGTTCGGCGAAATTGTATGGTCGGCGGTATAATATTTAAGAACCAATTTTTTTTTACTCGAAGTGAGCGAGTGTTTTAAAATGACGTGTGACGTAATTTAACCACACACTTTTTCAGCGCAATTGCATTATATTGCGTGAAAAATATAGTTTATACAGTCCACTGAGAAGTTGTTTTACTTTACTCCGGTCAATTTATTGTACTGTTCAATAACCGCAAGTAATCTTTCAAAAGTAGACATCTAATTAAAATGGAAATTCTGTATTAATTTTTCTCGGTGAGATCATATTTAAAATTTATAATTCTTATACATAGGTTCAAAACATTTACAGGTACTCAAGCATTTTATAACTTTTATTATGATCTTTAGACTTTTTATTAACTTACTAGCATGTGCACTCCATTCATTTTTTACATAATAGATACATTCTTGGGAAAACCGGACAAAGGATTGTGTGCAAATATACTTGCGACGTATGGTAAATTTGGGAATCCGCTCCTCAACTTTGAAAAATCGTGTAAGATGAAAATATTCTCTAAATATTTTCCCAAAAAAACATGCAAAAAAGGTATGAATGAAATCCATGTTACATATTCATGAAATAAAAACAGTTCAATTTTATTACAAAAAAATAAGTGTACATTGAAAATTCCCACAATCTATAAATGCGTGCAATATCTAATAATTCAAATTTAAATTAGCATAATAAAACTACTAATTCTTTATCTATATCTATACTTGATAATAATTGTGCACGCTTACTACGAAAGGAATTCAAAACGCTATTATCAGTAGATGTGTGGGATATGGCCAGGACAAATGCCGCCTTCAATATCAATGAAGAATTTTGTTCGTTATTAACGGCCTTTAATAGAAAGATTTACTACAGCACTAACTATACTGGAAATTTCACCATCGAATTAAAAATAATTTTCATTTGGTCAACAACTTTTAGAACTTTGTTGAAATTATTTATTGCATTCCTCGAATCGAGCAGTTCAACACAAAGTGTTGTGTTTAAGTGGAAGTCTAACAAAATAAAGAAAAAAGTGTTTGCACAAAATTTTGGATATTTCCCTAACTCCAGAAAATGAATTTTTTTTGGGGGGGGGATCAGTACTATGACAAAATATTCGTGAAAAATAGTATATTTGTAAAATGTGAAACTTCAAATTCATTTTAAGAAAAACTTTGTTTAATTTCAAGGGGAAATATTGTACTGTTATTTAAATATTCTCTTCTACAGTTCAACTCTATTAAAATTTTTAGTCTTATAGAAACTAGTTGTTGGGGAAAAATATTTAGGATGCCTTCTTTTCACGAAACAAAGTTCCATTACACCTACAACCTTACTTCTCGTAGAAATGAAAACGGTCAGATTAGGTGCATGATTGATTGTTTGAATGGAGCAGTAAGGATGAGCAAACGAAATTTACTAACGACGAAATAGTTCGGAAAAATTGTAGACCAACGAGCACCACTCTTGAAGGTACACCCTTAAAACAATAATTCTACACAGTACAAGTGTCAGCTGTAAACCTAGTGGTTATGGTCATGAACTCGTTCCTGAGTGTTATAAGTCCGTGCTTTAGAGCTAATTGTCCGCGGTAGCCTAGTGGTCAAGATAACGAATTCGTGGCTGACATGTCATGAGTTCGAGCCTAGAAGACCTGCCTTGCAGAGGAGGCTGATGCATCTTAAATATGTCGAGGCTGAAACATCATCCCGTTGGTGTGAAGTGCCAGTTACGAGAAGAGACGCCAGCTTAGGTGTCGCCAGATCACTTAACCATGGTTCAAAATTAAGAGGTCCATCGTCAAAAGCCCTCGTGTAGCTGAATAGTGTGACGTTAATATTCACTCACCTACTTCTGCCCTTATGTCACTGTAGATCCACCGTGTACAGGAATCTTGTATAAAAAAATGTCAAGACTCAAAATCCTCAAGATAACGTGTTGTAGGTGGTTTGGAAGTGGGGTACCAGCTCTGATGTCTTTATCATCACTTGAACTAGGTGCAAAATTACGAATTCGTCACCAACAGCTCTCGTGTAGCTCTATCAGTCAAATAGTTTATTTGATCAAATAATTAATAAAAATCAAATAATTAAATCATTGTATTATTTTTTCTATTATAACTACTATAGAGTGTAGTTATTTAATACTGTTGCATTATCTACTTTTAACTGATTCTGTTAGTTTTTCACAACAGCCATGGTTGCTTAGGGGTCTTAATAACAAACTCATGACCGGCGGTGTCGAGTCTTGGGTTTAAGTCTAGTGAAGACCCAATGAGTAGAGAGGCTGATACAAGTTAAATATATCTTGGCTGAAAGTCCTCACGATGGCGTGTGTGGTAGTTGGGAGTACAGGGTTGCAGCTCGAGTGGCATCGTCGTCTTTTAATACTTGCTGAAAATAACTACCACGTAATGTACATAAAAGCATAAAACGCCAAAGCTCAAAGTCCTAATGCTTTCGTGATGCAGAAATTTGAGGAATCGAGTACGGGCTCAAATGCTACAATCGTCACTTGACCACTTATTAGAATTACAAAGTCTATCCTCAAGAATCCTCTCGTGTCCTCGATTGAAAAAAATGGTTATTATGGTAATATTTAATTAATATTTTTAAAATGATTTTCGTGGAGAGTAATTCTCCGTAGTAAATAAAATGGGAATAAATTAATGTTCCTTGGGTGCCCCGGTATGGTTTAATCTCCGTACCAGTACCGGTGCGTGATAAGCTAATGATGATGGATATTGTAATTTTGATCCAGGGTTAAGGGACGAGTACGACACTTGATCTTGCACAAATTTCTCTAATTTACCAACCACGTCAACGGAAAGTTGTTTGAACCACGGCAAATTTAACATTTATCAGCCCCTTTTCAAGGTGACACTAGGCTCGAACTCAAGATACGCCGGTTACGAGCTCGTGACCATAACTACTAGGCTGCCTCGGCCATTTCGTTTCCTCGAAGTGCAACTTTGGTAATGAATCAATTTGTAATAGAGATAGAATGTCAACTTAATTGTCATTCTTGTCATTTGACGTGGTATATGTGAAACGTGATTCCAGCGGCTTTCCTTCTCACGTTAGTACAGGATTTAGAGCCTTAAGTATTTTGGGGATATTCTGTTTTTCTCATGGGGATTGCTGTGTTTGGTAAACACTCTTCCTCGAAATGACTTGGGGATTTACGTGTTTGTGAAACCTTGTCCAGTGAATCATTTCTGTTAGACACAAAGTCCGATATGACAATCAATATGCATTGTAGTTATGAAGCTTATAGAATGACAAATTTGGTACTCTGTCTTTTATATACATTCTACTCTCTTTCAAACTAACCCATGTTACTAAGTGTGGGGTGAGATCTCGGATGTAGTTTCCGTAATTTGAGAGTTAAATGCAAATTGCAAGACAATTTTCTACCTTCCAAGACCAGGAACAAAACTAGGTTCAGATTGCATGAATAATCCCCGAAGCTGATGAACCTTCGGAATAACTGTTTAGAGAAAGAACGATTCCATCAGTAAACAAATGGGTACTTAGCACATCATAATCAAATATGACTGCTTCAATGAGTGGGTTTTTATTAACATGGATCTATAAATTGATATAAGAGCTATTGCTAATGAGCCTCGTAATTTTAAACTACATTCAAATAACGACACCTGAGCTAGGATCCTCTCTCTAAACTACCTTACCATACCAACAGGTGGACTGAGACACTACGAATTTAAGAAAATCAACCCATTTACACGGTGAGTTTTCAGTTTCACTGAGGTGGAACTCATGACATGCCACATACACATTCGTTACCATAACTACTATGCTATTGTGGTCACTTTCCTCCAATTAAACGATTAAACCAACCAATCGCGTATAGTTGTTAAACCAACCAATTCGCGTAAAAAATTCCTCAGATTGGCGTTTAGAGAAAGCAGACCAACACTAAGTTCCCGAATCAAGCGTGGTTGAAGGTATGCAGTCCGTCAACAATAGCTGTCTTATAACTTCAGTGAATTTACTGGATCTTTATTAACATTGCACTATAAAGCAACATGAGGGTTACTGAGGATTCATCTCGAAACTTTTAATCAAGTTCAAGTGACGAATGCGACATCTGAACTGGCATCTCCCTCTCCAAATTGGTCCGAATCGATTGATTGATTGAATATTAACGTCGCACTGTTCAGCTGCACGAGGGCTTTTGGTGATGGACCACGTAATTTTGAACCATGGTCAAGTGACGTGGACGACACCTGAGCTAGCACCTCCTTTCCTAACTACCACACCACACCAACGGAAGGAAGTTTCAGCTCTCGACAGATTTAACGTGCATCGTTGCCCTACACGGCGGGTCTTTAGTGGTACCGGGATGGAACTCGTGACAAGGCAAGCCACGGTCCGACACCTATACCACTCGGCTACCGCGGTTTGGGTAGACGTCGAGACACGACATATTTAGCGTGCATCTACCCCTCTAATTGGTAAATTTTCAGTTGCGCTAGGAATGGAACTTATGGAACTCATTGCACATGTCTAACACATTCAGCAAAAGCTTCGCTGTTTCTTTCGGTGAGTTTTCGGAAACAGTTTTACTGTTGTTTAAAGTGTAAAATGAAGTTTATGTTTAGCAAAACTCAATAACAATAGATTGCTGGTCGTTTTGAATAAGCCACGAACTGTTTAGTGTTAAAAGTGGATGTTTGGTCTTTTATATGTGTTTCGCAAATCTAAATTGTTGTTTGGTAGTGGGCTGATTTATTATGTAAAATTTCCGGTATTGAGTGGTGCAAGCAACAGCTAAGTTTGTTAGAAAAAACAAGCATTTATTATAGCTATTGAAGAGAAATATAAGCATTCTGGTTCAAAAAATAGATATACATGAATACTTTTCAATGCAGAAATGTTTCGAAGCGAGTGTTACAAAAACGATGGACTTTAGACAGTAGTGTGGGAAAATATATTATACGCAGAAACAAACTGGATTTATTGGCAATATTGTAGCACAAACACTATTGAAAGATGTTTATTACCGTATAGTAACTTGTTTATAGAACAAAAACATGCTTGCATATAGAAGCTTTAGAAGGTGGGACAGATTTGAAAAACTGAGTATTAATAAACACAAGTTCATCTCTTCATTAATTCTATACTGCTGAGACAATTAGTGATATTGGATGACATGCGGCAACGATGCATTAAATTTTATGAATTGCTGGCAGCCTAAAACCAACTTCTGATTGAAGGTTAGTAGTATTTTGCTTTTTTTCTACAGCGTGAGTAGGGTATTAAAATCAGATTATGTGTAGAAGAGATGCTTATCCAAGCGATGTTCAGAGGCATGCTTTGTAAACTGTTTTTCTTTTGTCAATCAGATCAATACATTGTGGATTAAAAATAAGTTCAATTTCTTTTTCTGTACGTATTAGGAGGAAAATAAATACAAGTATCAATATAAAAATGCATGATTTTATTTAAGAAGAATGTAAAACCTAAGATTTTTAAACGATTAGGTATACCAAATTAGGAGGCTATCTTTTTTTGTATTCGTACATCCTAAAATAATTAATGCTCAAATTGAATCTTCAAAAAAAATTTTATCTTTACATGTAAATTTTTCATATTTAAAATACTTTATTTTGAATAAATTTATAAATTCAGCATTTCGCAGTAAATATAACATTTTTATAACATTAATGACAGTAGTATTGAAATAAAGAAGTTATAGAATGAATATTGCTTTTATGAATATTTCGATTTCAACCATTAAAGAATATATTTTTTTTAAACTATAAAAGCCATAAGTTTAAAAACTTAAGCTTGAGACAATGTAAATAAATAGTGTTTTTATTTGAAAAAAAATTTAACTCAACCATACAAAAAATAGAATTTTTATAATTTTAAGCTGTTATGTTTATAACAAAAAGGAATAAATATTAATTGAAAAATCAAATTTCGTACAGAGTTTTTAGTAATTTGTACAAATAAAAGTAACAAAATAAGGAATGTACAATTTTATTTATATTATTATTCTTGAATATTTTTATTGTTTATATTTTACGTAAAAATGAATTTCGATCATATTTGGTACACTTGGGACAGGGGAAATAAATGAGAGTAAGAAAACATTTAAACAAATCTTTATTTTTCCTTCCCGAATATGAAAATAAAAATATTTAAATTGTTTAAAGGTTTCGTAAAAAACTTAAAATAATTAATGGCTGTTATTTTGATTCATTACTATTTTAATGATTCGGAGAATTAAAATTTTGATTGAAAATAATATTGTCATGTTGTGTAACGTAAACTCTACAATTATTTGCCCTTACTAATCGGGAAATGTTACCATGGTTAAGGTATCCGACTACCCTAAAATCTCATGATTTTTTTAAAAAAAATAGACAAATTTTTATTATTTTATTTTACAGGTCATCTTATTAGCTTAATAAAAGTACCAAGCTTTTATTTTCCATTCACTAGAACAAAAACTAAAGGTGTTTTAATAAAAGCAGTTACCATAACTTAACACAGGATGTCAAACTTTAAAATGAGTTTTACTCGAAATGTGTTTTTTTTCTTCGAAACGCTCAAACAGGGACAGTGATTGTTCAAAACGTTTTTGAAATAATTTGCTGAAGTTTTTTTTGTTTATGTTCTATAGAAGTGTTTTAACCTTCAGATTTATCAATCACTGTTTCATTTCAAAATGTACAGTGCTTTATGTGAATATAATCACTGTTCATTTAAGCAATTTCATATATTCACTAATCATTTTTGAAAACCTCACATTACTTTCAGAGTTACAACCAATTGAAACAATTATCGGCGTTTTTTTCTTAAAATTTCTCCCCTCTGTTGTCGTAAAACATGGATAAACCCACTTCTAAGTTATATATTTCAAAAATTCTAGTTGAACCTTGGTACAGAGGTCTGAGCTATATAAAGGCAAAATATTATTATTATAGAAGCATTTTTCACAAAAGGAGAATATTTCGAAAATGGGTCATTCTATGTTCCTTTTTTTTCAAAATATTGTACTTAAATAATTTTTTATTGTAATACTATTCTTAAAACAATTTTATATACATTTTCTAATCTAAGTGACTCGATATATCTTAAATATTATCCATTTATACGCTTTCTCAAAATCCCCGTTCCGAACGTAGTCGGATAACATAAAAGGATCTTTACACTGAAACGATAAATAACATGAAACTATGCTTATATTTTACCTAGATTTAAAAACGTATCACATACAAGGCTGATATAATTATTTCGGGAAGGGTGTTTGCAATAGGGGATAACTCATGATCACAAATTCATGTCGGTCATTATTACTGCCGGGTAGCGGGTTTCATTTCTGACCGTACTAAAGATCCTTGTATAGGAGTGGAAGTTTTGAAAGTGGAGATTTATTCTTGTAACTTGGCCGTGCGTTGTCAATAGTAATCGAATTCCTTTAAGGAAATCCTTCACGCTGCATTTTTTCTGTCCAAAATGATGAATCGAGCTTAATGGACATTTTGGAACTAGTTTGATATTCGGGGGCATGGCGCCATGCAGGGCTTGTTCTTGCTATAATGAAATCCAAGATGGCAGCCTAGCGGTAATTTAATGAGACACAATAATTTTTAAGAATTGTTTGTGTGTGTGTGGAAATACATTGAAATGTATTTCAAATGAAGGATATAGGAAGAAGGTGAGAGTAACCGAGATCAATCAATGAATAATGAATATCAATATATATAATAAAACGTAACACACGTACTAATAATAGTATTATATGCAGTATATAATAATCCTATAATCTAATTTAATAGTAGTTATATATAATATTCATATAGTATGATTTAATATATATATATATATATATATATATATATATATATATATATATATATATATATGTAGGTAAAATCCTAGGAGGACCCACTGCTGTTTTTGGCGCCAAAACTTTTTCGCCAAAAAGCGCCAATTTGAAGGTTTTCAAAAAGGCGTCAATGACGAAAAACTCTTGGGAAGCGCATGTGTCGGCGGGGGGAGAGGGGGGATGAAATGGGCGTTTCGCAAAGATGAAATTGAATAAATACATTAAATTAATCATTATAAAAAGATAAAAACGGAGAAAGCAATGAAATTCATTTTAAAAAAGCATTCTAAAACCAGTGTGTAGAACATGATTTACATTTTTAAAAAAGGACGAAAGGGGCGTTTCGCAAAGATAAAATCGAAGAAATACATGAAATCAATCATTTTAAAAAAAATTAAAACGCACTTACCTTACGCTTGCATTTCGTCATGTTCCGTTGGTGGATACACCCTTGCGATGGATGCAAGGAATTCATGAAAATTGTCATCCACCAACTTGTGACCGTTAGATCGTCATTCAACACGAACGCATTCATGCTCTTGCCGAACCAATGTCTCGTCAAACGCAAGATAATAGTTATAGCAAGTTTGCTTTCTCTAAACCAAGTGCCCTCCGAACGACGTCGTGGGGATTATCTTCAGACTGGCTGCGGCAACGCCATTCGTAGCCTTCAACCGTTCCCTTTCGCTCTTGCAAACGCATTTCTTTTTTACACCTCGGACATTCATAACGAGAAGCAATTAAATTAGCTTTCATACACCATTCTAACGTCTTTCTTCCCCTTTGTGCCCAGGAGCACAAAGAAACCTGTCGTAGCCTCACTTTCAAGTAATTTCTTTTCACAAGCCATTCTTAACAAAAAACGGTAGAACCTTCTCAAGCGAAGTCAAATGTCAAAAACACGTTTTTTAGGTAAAGGCGAAAAACGTTGCACTTTTTTTAGGGTTGCCATTTTTTTCGGTGATTTGAAAATCCAAATTTTTGGATGAAATGGAAGGGTTACCATATTGTAACCTTTATCGCTCAAAATTTGGCGAGCAAAAGCGGGTCCTCCTAGGACTCAACCGAATACTCGTATTACATAATTATAATTAATATTATAATAATTATAAATAAATAACGTATGAAATATTTATAAATAAATATAAAAAAATTATAAATAAAGAATATTATATGATTACTAGAGGACCCGACAGACGTTGCCCTGTACACACATCTTAAATTCAAAAATTCCAAATTTTTATGAATAAGCTTTAACAAAATCTGGACCATTTTGAGTAAAATTTGTATTAAAAAGTTATTACAATGTAATTATGTGCCAAGTCTTATACTTCTGGGTTGCTTAGAAGTGAAAGACACACACAAACTATTACCGATAAGAAATAATTTTAAATAAAAAAAGTTTAATAATGTGTGTAATAAATTAGCTACACAAATAGATAAATAATTACAGATAAATAGATAATAATACAATAGATTAATAGAAAATCATGTAAAGTACTCACTTCAATTGCATATTAAATTTGGAGAATGTATAGTTTTTTATGCACACTTCAAAACTCTTCCAACACTAATTACATCTGAATGTAATAATTTAATTAACATACGATTTATTTCATCAAAATAATAACAGGAAGTGACAAAATATTTTCCTGAAATGATCACAGCACCAACTGTCGGGACCAACTTGAATTATAATAAAATATTTTGAATATTCTATACTGCGATCGTAGCGCAGTCTGCCGGATCCAATGTTAAACATTCCAAGATCAACAATTTATAAATAAAAAATTAATTAAATAAACATTTCTAAACCGAATTATAAATCTAAGCTATTCTCGAGTCCACTAGAACAAAAACTTTCATCTAAATCGGTCCAGCCGTTTAAGATGAAATTCAGTTACATACACACGCACAGAAGAATTACATATATAAAGATTATTTTAAAAGATATTAATTAAAAACGCGAAAAAGCGGGAATCGTCTGCATTTTCGTAACAATAAAGACCGGGTTTGGCCAGTTTGGTTGAAAATCAAGTTTCGACGCCAACTTACGTCTTTTTCATTTCCTACTATTAGCTCATGATCTCTATACATATTTTATTTGTTTGTTTGTTTATTTATTTATCTTGTTGGAATTTTTAATCGTTAATAAAATAAATTTTAAAGCGCTCAATTGAACTGAAATGTAATGTACATGATTGTTTTGGATGACAATACAATAATTTAATTATAATTCATAAAAATTAATTGATTAAAACTTATTATTTAAAAAATTACAAATACAGCCACGTTGGCGACTTAGCGACCCTTTTGGCAACGTATGTCAAAATTTGAAAAGGGTTTTTTCTCACGTGCTAAAGCATTCATTTGAAAGGAAATTTTACATACACGATTGTTTTGGATGACAATACGATACTTTAATGATAATTAATAAAAATTAATTACCACTTTATGTTGTGATTCTGTCATATGTATATACATATTTATATTAATTGCAACTATTTAATAAAAAGTAGCTAAAATAATTTGTTTCTTGGTTGATCTAAGTAGGAATTGATTTAATTTTTTTATATTACTTGTTTATAACAATAGCGTTGTTACAACAATGCAGGTGAATGTTGAGTTGTATTTTTTGAATGTTTTTAATTAATATCTTTTTAACTAATTGCGATATCGGACCGAATTGTGAATGTAAACCATTCTCGAATTTACTTGAACCCACACAAAAAAATTCATCGAAATCGGTCCAGCCGTTTAGGAGGAGTTTAGTGACAAACACACGAACAGAAGATTTTTATATATAAAGATTACATATAGTAGTAATTGCGTTTTTATTACATTATTAATAAAATAATTACGTACTGTATATTAAAATTAATGATGAATATCAATTACAAAGTACTGAAAGATATCAAGATTCGAAAAACTGCAAGTTCCTTCAACGTATTTCATCGAACAAGGAACATTAAAAAAATAATTTTTAAAACGTAAAATAAAGCGAAAATAAATGATTTACAGCGATAATAAAAATACAACACTCATTCTTTAAAAAAAATATTCTAATACTCACCCATATTAGAAATATCCAAATTTGAAAGTAGCACAAAATAAAACAGAAGAGGAAAGTAATAGAAGAATAACACTGAAAAAATGGTTAAATTTTTAAAGAAATCGAATTAAAATCGTCTAAAATTACTAGGGTTACCACGGGTAAAAAACCAATAAAAGTTATTCCTATGGCAACCACATCCCCAGACGATAAAAATATATCAAGGTAACCATATTGTAATGTTATCGCCTATCTTAGCGAGCAAAAACACAACTTTGCGCTTAACCCCCCTGGTTATCAAACTAGCACCGACATTTTTACAGAATTGGCATCGTACAATCACTAATTTTTATACATCTATTTCATTATTTTAATGAGGATTATGTTAAAAAAATCGCGAATGTTCTTTAAAAAAATGCTTTTGTGTGGTAACGTGGGAAAGGAGAGCTTCCAAAATATAAATTCATGTACTTTTTAACCAGGAATTTTTTAAATCCCTCGGATATAATCGCTCAGTGAAATAGTTATATATATTACGTTCACAGTTTCAAAGTTGTAAGGAGCGGAATTTTAAAAAACATCCATATATGTGTGTGCGTTATAATTTAAACTTTTGATAAATTGGCTTTATTCATATAAAGTAAAACTTTCATGCAAAATTATTTTATGCAAATTATTTTGTGCTAAAATAATTCCAATTTGGAGAAAAAATAACACCTGCGGTAGAATCAGAGATCACAGTTTATTTTAGAATAAAAATTGAAAAATCAATTTTTTCATTGATTTTTATGAAATGACTCCCTCAATGAGCAATACTGATGAACAATCAAACTCGGTTAAGGATCTCAATGTGTGCATATACTGATATGTAAATCATTTGTTGGAGTTTCTATTTCGTCAGACTATTTTTCAGCAAGGGATGTTTAACGTTTTGTACGCGTTATGATCACGAACTCGTGGCAGGCGTTTCCTGAATTCGAACCACGATTCCACTCAATTCCTCCCTTCCCCAAGTAAAGGCTAATGCATGCAAAATCTTTCGATGCTCCAAATCCTCCCATTGGTGTGGAGTGGTAGTTTAGGGAGAGGAATGAACTTTGAAAGATGCAGACGTTGGTGTGGAGTGTGAGTTGCCATTTTCTGATCTAGTGTCTAAATTAATAACTAAATCCCTATAACAGCACTTGGTAGTTTTTGAAGGAAGTTAATATGAAACTTAGTTATTTTATTTTTTAAGAAAATAAGTCCTTTAAATAAATTTATGTTATGAGAAAGGTAAACAAATATTTATCTACCAGCAAAAACAATGCTCCAGCTGAAAATGAAATATATATTTCCTATTTCTGGCAGCATTTTTAACGTTTTCATTTTAAATATTTCATCTTTACCGCGATTTTTTTTATTTTAAACTAAATAACACCACATGAACAAAATATTTCTCTCTGTGAAAAGCTTTTTCCCGACTAATACATGACGCAATGGCACGCAGGGCACTAAAAAAGATAGTCCGTGTGTCGTTTAATTTACTACAGATGTTATTCCGGATTGAAAGTTACACGACCATTTTACACGAACCTTATTACAAATGCAGATTTAGTCACTTCCCACCCCCTAACAGACGTTTCTTAATTTAAATGCGATTACAGTGATTGTGCTAGAATGGTGGCGTACGGGACATCCCGTCCCACGAGAATTTTCTTTTATTTCGACAGAAGCCCTCTCTAGAATTGAAAGACAAGTATTCTTTTTTTTTCTTTCGGTACAAGCGTCCCTTTTTATTTTAAACTTCGTGGAACTTTTATGGATGTGATAGATTTGTTTGCCTTGCTTTGAAATTCCACTTTTTTTTGTCGTCCATCTCTTCTGTTCCCGGAGATTTGGTTCTCTTTTCCTTTTATTTGTTTTCCCTGTCTTTTTCGTTTTACTTAGATTGTACTTCGTCGGATTAGAAATTTCGTCCAGTTTCCAAGCTCTGCTCGGATGGTCAGAGCTGATGTCTCTTCTATATAAAAAGAGGAAATGGTTTAGGAAAGTTTCTACTCCTAGTTAAAAGTCTGTCCTTTTACTCTTCGGAAAATTAAAAAAAAAGATTTTGACCCTTTTTACGAAAGGAAGAAAATTTCTGACCTTTGGTATATTTTAAAGCAATTTTTTTCTTTACAAATCAGCTCTCGAAAAAGATTTATGAAATATTTTAGCGGAAAAAAAATTTTTCGACAAAAGTTATGTTTCTAATGGGCTCAATTCCTGATCGTCATGTAATAAAGACAAACATGTGTTTTACATTGGACTCAAAATAAAAATTAAGTTCTATTTGCTGTTCTATTTGTAAAACTTGGATACAATTTCAAATTTCATAACGTATTCAAATGCTATAATTTTTTTAAAAAAGGATTTTAAAATTAAAGAACTTTTTGTTTACTTGTGTACGTTATTATTAATGTACTTTTTAAAAGAAAGTTTCTGCAAAGAGCACAAGTTAGCAACAACGAAACGCATGAATTGGTTAGCTGTATTAACACGATTGCTTTTATCGTGTGACTATAGCGTCACGTGCGCTTTTAAACTGTCTAGAAACACGTGGTTATCATTATGTGGCTATGACGTCACATTAAGCTTAATTAAGTCAATTTCATAAATGTTCTTTTACAAATGAGTTGGTGTCAGCAATAGCCTAGCGCTCATGATCACGAGCTTGTAGCTGACATGTCATAAGGTTTGGTCCTAGTATCACTGAATACTCGCCGTGAAGAGGGATTGGTACACGTTAAATCTGACTTAGATCCAAGTCCTCCCATTAGTATGGTGTAACTTGGAGAGGAGGTACCAACTCAGATGTTCGTCCATGTCACTTCATTGTAGACCAGAACTATTGGGTGTATCGCCAGTAACCCTTGTGTTGGTATATAGGGTGATTTTAAAAAAACATTCACTGAAGTTACATAATGGCTAGAGGCGACGAAACGCATCCTTTTGAACCACAGTTAAATTAGGGGCCATGAATTCGCCTCATTTCTAGTGCAAGGAGTTAGATCATCTATGGATATAATGTGCGTCCTCCCCTCTAAAGAGTGGGTATTTAATATCACCGAAACTTGAAAGAGAGAAACAATGCCATCCATGCGCCAATTGGCTATCGTGGCCAAATTTCATGCAGAATAAATGCAACTAAAATTCTTATGCTCATATTTCGTAGCCAATTGTCTGACATAGTGTCATCTCAGACTATCTCATTTGCACCGATTCTCTTTTCTCCTTGGATTCTCTTATGTGTGTATTTTCTCGTCAAACAACATAATCGTCGAGATCCAAAAGCGACTTAAACTCCTAAAACAGTGTTTCTCAAACTTTCATTAATTGCGATCTGATATTCAACCATAATTTTCATTTCGCCCCCCATACAAATAGCAATGCATTGAATTCAATCATGCTATAATTTGATCCTAAAGCTACGACATGACCTTAACCCAGTGTTTCTCAAACTTTCAATACTGGCGCCCCCTTTTTCAATCACAATTTTTATCGCGCCCCCCTTATACATAATAATTTACTGAATGCAATAATAATGCACTTTTACGATAAAGCAACAATATTTATTATAAACCGTACAAATTCATGACATAAAAATTAAATTTTGTATATGTTACTTTTAAGCAAAAAAAAGTTAAGTAATAGGATAAATACTAAGTTATTTTTCCTTTCTCTGATTTTTAAATTGGAACATCTTACAAAATGCGGTGGTTGCTTAGAAGACAAATTATAGATATCAGCTAAATATAGAAAATGAACTCAGAGGGTCAATTTCTTATCTTAAAACTCCTTTCAAAAACTTTGCTCTGTAAGACAAGCCCATGGAAGTAGCTAATAATTATTAAACTTGTTCTTAATTTAGTATTAATTAATTAGTCATAAAATACTCTGTGCGCCACTCATACATTAAAAGCACTGTTTCTCAAACTTTCAATACTGGCGACCCAATTTTCAATCATAATTTTTGTCTCGCCCCCTGTACAACAATAATGTATTTACTGCAATAAAAATGCGCTTTGAGAGAGAGACGCTAAAGTTACAATACGATCTTAATTATAAACCGTACAAATTAATACGATAAATATATTAAATTTTGAGTATATTTTAAGTAATTTATATATTTTAAGAAAATTACTTAAAATATATATTACTTAGAATTATGTTATTTTTTTTTCTCTAATTTTTTAAATTGGAACAGATCGCAAAATGATGTATTTAATTAAAGATTTATTTCCTTCAGCATATTCATTTCTCAAAGCACAAATGTCATTAGAAAAATAGTCTAGTCAATGTCGCTCTCTATCATATCCATCACATCTGGCATTATAGGGTACGTTTGCGTGAGTCTGGGCAACCTATCGGACGTCTGCGCAAAACATGTAAAAATGCTTTTCCTCGTACAATTCCAGTCAGTTTTGGTCGACTCGATACTCCTATAGCTACCGAATCTAGCTTGAATGTACATTTTTTTAAATTTCCACGTTAATTGTAATTCACGGTAATTAAGTATTTACGGCAGTAGATTAAAACAATATCATACATACATTTTTAAGTCGTAAGCAAACATTCGACCATAATAAAGAATCAACAAGTACACAGACGAACGAGCATGGTTCCGAAAATTAAATCAAGGCGATCTTCTCAAAAATACTTAAATTTTGGATTTACCACTACTGAAGTAAATGATGGAAAAAAAGCCCCAGCTCGATATGTGTTAAAACTTACAAATCTGTAGAACAACATGTGAAAGTTGTTTTTAAAACATGTAAAATCATTTAGATACGTTGGCAAGGAATTTTAAAAAGTATTTTCTGGATGAGGACAGCTTGGTAGCAAGTTACGAGTGGATTAGGGATCTATTTCAAGATACTCCAGAAGGGCTCTCAACTTCCGAAGAAAAATCTTCATAGATTTTACATGCAGTGAAAAATTAAAATGCAATTTTGTAATAAATCGCTCTTTGAATTTGGGGTAGAGGTGGATGAGGAATTATCTGTACTGAAAACAAAAGCACTTCGTATACTATTACCATTTTCAACATCCTACCTTTTGCAAACCGGATTTTCTGCAGTGGATGCCTTGAAGACAAAATATAGATCTCAGCTAAATATAGAAAAATAACTCTTTAAGTGTCAATTTCTGATATTAAAACCTTCCTTTGAAAAACTTTCCTCTACAAGAAAAGCCCGTGGAAGTCCCTATTTATTAAACTTGTTCTTAATTTAGTAATAAGATTGATTGATTGAATATTAACGTCGCACTGTTCAGCTGCACGAGGGCTTTTGACGACGGACCACGTAATTTTGAACCATGGTCAAGTGACGTGGATGACACCTGAGCTGGCACCTTCTCTCCTAACTACCACACCACACCAACGGGAAAAAGTCTCAACTCTCAACAGATTTAACATGCAGCGCTGCCCTACGTGGCGGGTCTTTAGTGGTACTGGGCTCGAACTCGTGACAAGGCAAGCCACGATCCGATACCTATACCACTCGGCTACCGCGGCCAAATTCAGTAATAAAAATTATTTATAAAATACCTTCTTCAGTACTGATACATCAAACGTATACTGGCTGAAACACCGACTCTTTGCACGAGTTCATTTTTTAAAAAAATAAAACATTATTCTTGATATAATAGCTGAACTGTAAGGAGAGTAAAACTGTGTGCACGACATTGTATACAAAAATGTAAAATGATTTTTTTTTAGATAAATGCTATAATTGTAAATAACTGTTTAAAAGAACTGTAATTTTAAACTTCACACAATTAGCATTTAGAATTAATGTTAAATTATGAAAAAAAGAATATAAAATTCCGATGAAGAATAATTGTGTTACTTTTTAACATTTAAAGCGAGAAGACTTCAAAAAGTTTAACCCGGGAGCAGGCGCGTACTGATACTAACATTAATGGTAGTGCGGGGGACTCAGTCATCCCAATCATTTGTTTAGAATTATTTTTACTGTACACGATACAAATCGGAATTCTAGTGAATATTTTAATTTATAGAAAGTATACTTACCTTCTTTCAAGGACTATTCAATTCTTTGATGATTTGAGAAAAAATCCAATAAAACTGAACTAAAATGATTCAAAAGTACAAGACCATAATAAAGGACGCAAATCAGACACTTTTCAATTATCCTACAGAAATGTTAAACCAATTAATTCTTTTTTCCAAATATCGCAAAACTCAATTATTTACAATTTCCTAAGCGAAAAGCAAACGCATGAAAGATGGGAGGGAACTGATATTGATAATAACCATACCATAAGATTGAAGGTCAATCAAATGATTAGCAAACGTACTATGCAGCCTGGCTGAAAAGTGAATCATGAATTCCTTTTCTTTTTCTACAACTAATGTACAGTATTTCAATAATAATTACAGCGGTGAATTGTTTATCTTAGAATTTTTCTCAGGGTCTGGGTTTCGTTTTTTCTTTTAACGAGTAATATTTTATGTTAAAACGTAATAAAAAAATCACTCATTGAGGAAAAACAGCAAATAAAACAAAATGTTTTTTTTTTTAATTTGGTTTTGGGATCAAAGATAGCTATTTGATGACGGATAAAAGCTAGATAATAAATATAAATTATGTCAGTGTGTTGTTGTGTGTATTTTTTTTTATTATGGAAGAAAGCATTTTGTTTTACTTCTCTTTCCGGTTATTTTTTTTAAAAAAAAAAAAAATCTTTAAATTTTCGATACGCTCGCGCCCCACACTTTGAGAAACACTGCCTTAACCTCTTAAGTGCGTTTATTTACGTCTCGTTCAACCAGCGTGTTAAGCACCCAGACGTATATATACATTTCACTCAACTGGTGAGTTGAGTGCCCCGGACGTATATATACTTAATTCCGAAATACGATCTTTTCTGTGCACTGTTATCTATAAAATTACTCCGAAGTTTTTAAATTCAATAATAGTCCCTTGAGAGTTTTTGTGAAGGATTTATTTATATCAGATGATTTCCTTATTTATTCCTTTTCTTCTCCCCCTCCATACATGGGATCTCCTCCTACGTAGAAATTGGAGACATTGGGGACTGAATCCCGTACCTTTTAATCGGCAATGAATAGTTATTTATAAATCGTATAAACTATCAGATCAGTGTTAATTTTTCTATATATATATTATATGTGACCAGCCCATGGAGTCACTGGTAATTTTTAAATTTGTCCTTAACTTAGTATTGCTAAATTAATTGTAAAATACATTGTCCAGTAATGATACATTTATAAGTGTATTATATCAGCGTTAATGTTAATTTTTTTTCATTATGTCAGAATTTTTTGTTTGATTTTAGTAATTTAATAATTTTTTAAAAATCTTTTGTTTTTGACTTTTCAATATGCTCGCGCCCCTCAAAGGGGGCGTACCCCACAGTTTGAGAAACGCTGGCCTAAAGTATAATATCTCTAAGTTTTGCATTTGTACGCGGAAACATGACCTTCTTGGAAAATGAGAGAACCGATTGGTTTGCAAGGGCCTCCACCAAGCGCGTAATTGACATTGCCTTTTATATTCCTAAATCATTTGACAAGATTATGAAAGAAAGAATGGTGAAGTCTCTCTCTCTCTCTTGGAACTAAGAATATCTAATTTCAAATAAAGGAAGCTTAAGAAAGAAAATTTTCAAACCATTAATAAGACTGTCTGTCATCGTTTTTATACTAATTACAAAATAACCCGACTTCTAACTGATCATGGTAACTTTCAAAGCTACTTGGCAAATTAAATCTTGTTCCGTTATCTTCCTGTGATTGTAATATTGGTGGCGAAGAAAATGCAAAACATGTGCTCTTTCTGTGTTCCAAGTTTGTCAGAGAATGAAAGATCCTGTCTTTCAAGAGACTTAATATACATTAGCCTCCGAATCTTAACCAACTTATTTCCCCTAGAAGTGCTTTTAAAAAGTTCTATGAATTTGTAGTAAATATTTGTAATCCCTTATGTCCTCATTTTTTTCTTTCCTTCCTTTCTAGTGTGGGATTAATACTTACTTCTGTGATACCTGTGTGATACTCTGTAGTACTCTGGGATTTTATAACAGTTTTCAATAAACAAAATTTAAAAAAAAACTATTTAACATGTTAAAGAATTGCTCATTTTTTTTTTAAAAAAAATTCAATATTTTTCACTTATGCAGCATGATTTATTGTATACAAAATAGTTACACTTTAGAATATAATTTCACTCTTCATAAACCATACTTCAAACTTCCAATTAATATCAATCATGAATTCAGTATTGATAGATATTTTCTGGGATAGGGATTTAAACCTATTTTGCATGGATCAATGCTTGTCATGGACTACGAACAAAACCACTTCTTTTTGATGGTAGCTCTGTTCTTTTTGTTGGAAAAAAGTTTTCTCTATGAATTCAAAACTATTTTTCATATGTTGGTATAAAACTGCATAAATAAAATGGAAAAATGCATTTAAATATGCCTGTATTATTAAAGGCTACTTGTAAATGAAGAAAACAGCGCAACAGATATGTTTTTTTACTAACGGTTGAATAAAGTTTGCACATTCTGACTTTACTCCATAAAGTCAAAATGCCAGATGTTTCGCAAGCCTGGTGAAAACAAAGAAAACTAGAAAAGAGTTAAAACCTAAAAATACTAATCTGAAAGGAGTCACAAAACAGCATGTAAATTCAATTTTAGTATTTTATAGGGAAACTTAAAGGACATTATTTCTTTCATATATTTAAATTCAGATATTATTGCATATATTAATTCATTTTACAATATTCAAGTACAAGATATTTCATTCAGACATTTAAATTGTTTACTGCAAAACAATAACTTTGTATAATCTTTTACCTTCAATTTATTTTCTAGAAAACTAATTTCGGATATATTTCAACTCGTTTCTCAAATCAATCCACTTCATTTCAATTTAATTCTCATATCACCTGCGATTTGTTGTTTCTGACCTCCTTTCATGGAATCATGAAAATTCGATCGGAGGCCCCAAATCAATTTTTACATCCAATCCACGTCAGAATAAATTACTCTTCAGTGGGTGGGAAAACTGAGATGACGTTTTTGGCATTTTACAAGACATGAGTTGGACCACAGGAGCAGTCAGTCCTCTTTCTCGATTTTGAGAAAATCCGATTCCTTTTTTTCCCTACTCTTTTTCTCCAGCTTTTCTCGTTGCCTTTTTCTTATGTTATCATCTGTGCGTTGAAATGAATTACTACCGAGTCGAATTGGATGTGACGGTTTGTTTCCCGTTCCCCGGAGTTATGGCGACTGTCTGTCTCTGAGGTCTATTCATTAAGCATGCAGTGACTCAAGCCATTCAGTCGCATTTGTTTTTGCTTCTACAAATCTGTACATTGAATGAGAATGTTTTAATATAACTTTTCGTGAGCGCTGTTTAAGGTTTTATGAAAGAAAATTAATTTTTTTATATTATCTATCATGAAAAAATGTTCATTAATATTTAAGGTGACCTACTACGCTTCAAAACATTATGTAAAGAGTATTAACGGATCATTTGTATGATATTGAGTTCCCTTTGAATTTAAATCTTTATATATTATACATAAATCTTCTGTGCGTGTGTGACTAAACTCCTCCTAAACGGCTGGACTGATTTTGATGACGTTTTTTGTGTGGGTTCAAGTTTATTCGAGGATGGTTTAGATTCAGAATTCGGTCTGATATCGCAATTAGTTAAAAAAATATTAATTAAAAACCTTAAAACGAATAACTGTCTTGCCCATGGGTGTTTATTCCGCTAATGCGTGACAAGAAAACAAAGGAAATGAGGGGGGAATTTTGTTTTTCGCACGGCCAATTATATGTTGCGAGTCTGAGGGTTGGCAAACCATCGCATTTGTTTGTTTATACCCTTCAAGGAGTAACCAAAAATATTGTGCATTCAATGGTATAATAAATGAATTTATTGTGCATTGAAGAATATACCTGTTATGAAAATAGCTCGAGTTTTATCTTTCAATTAAAACAAGTTTCTATTCAGAATATAGCTTCTACTATATTCAACTTAGTTCATAGTATTCACTCACTCACACGCAATTTATAGATTGAATTGTCGTAACTGTGCATGTGATGACTTCAGGTATTGTAATAACTGTTTTTATAAAAGTTTTCACCAAAATGGTTCAGATGGTACAACTTATTCAAAAAATTAGAAATTTTCGGATCTAAGACAGGACAACGTCGGTCGGGCCGCTAGTTTAAATATAAATTTGTTTTACGAATATTATCACAAGAAAAGACAGTATAAATGCAATTTTTTTGACAAAAAAATGAAGGACATTTAAGAACGTCCATCTGCGAAAGAATATTTATATATAAAGGCAAAATATTATGTATGTCGCAGGAAAATGATGGAATTAGGAATTTCATCAAATCCCTAAGGGAGAGGATCACTTGACGGGAGAAGTTAAAATAACGTCTCGCCAAGGTCATTTCCCTGATAAAAGTAAGGGATTTGAACAAATCCCTGATCTGTTTTAGTGAAAGGATGAAATAAGTTTAAAAGTGTTTATTCAACATTTAGGGTGCATTATTAAACGTAGAAGTAATACAACAATACTTAATGAAATACAACTTTATTCGAAACTAATTAACAAATAATTAGAAAATTAGGCTGGTAATTTTTGATGTGTAACATCTTTCCTCTCGGTTACTTACACACTAAAATATCAATCCCTATGCTAATCGTATGGTGCCATTATATCAGTGTAAATGTGTATTTTATATTTTATTATATCAGAAAGTATTTTGTTTGTTTACTTTCAGCAAATTAATAATCTTTTAAATAATGTTTTTGTTTTCTACTTTTCAATATTCTCGCGCCCCCTCGTAGAGTTATCACCCCGCCCCACGGTTTGAGAAACGCTGTATTAGAAAGGTAATCAAGTATTTATCTACAAGCAAACAATTCACCAGCGGAAAATGAAACATATATTTCCAAATTTTAGCAGCATTTTTAACGTTTTCATTTTAAATATTTCTTCTTTACCACGATTTTTTTTTATTTTAAACTAAATAACACCACATGAACAAAATATTTCTCTCTGTGAAAAGCTTTTTCCCGACTAATACATGACGGAATGGCACGCTGGGCACTAAAAAAGATAATCCGTCGTTTAATTTACTACAGATGTTATTCCGGATTGAAAGTTACACGACCATTTTATACGAACCTGATTACAAATGCAGATTTAGTCACTTCCCACCCCTAACAGACGCTTCTTTATTTAAATGCGATTACAGTGATTAAAAGTGATTCGGTTACTTACTAAAATATCAATCCCTATGCTAACCGTATGGTGCCATTTTCTTAAGGATGTGGGGTTGATATTTATGGAATTAAGAGTAGTACCTGTATGGTAAGGATTTACAAGGACTCGACGCCCCCAGGTGTCTCCTCCTCCCTGGACAAAATTTTTCCAATGCAAATCATCATTTCATGTACTTGATAAAATCACTTACTTGAATCAGGAAAATGACCATAAAGAGATGTTATTTTAACAAGTCATAAGGAAATCGTAAAAAAAAGTTTTTGACATTTTGTTTTTTAAATGACTGATTCTAAATAGAAAAGCATGAATCTTTTTTTAATGCAGAATATCATTTAATTAACACGAAATAAAATGCAAATCAAAAGATTTAGAAATCATTTTCAGGGCTGCGGTAGCCCAGTGGTCAACGTATTGAATCATAGCAGGCATGTGAGGAATTCGAACCCAGTACCAAAGACCCGCCATGTAGGGCAGCGATGCACGTTAAATCTGTTGAGAGCTGAAATGTCCTCCGTTTGGTATGGTGAGGTAGTTAGAAGAGGGAGAGTGCCAGCTAAGGTGTCGTCCACGTCACTTAACCATGGTTCAAAATTACGTAGTCCGTCACCAAAAGCCCTCGTGTAACTGAACAGTGCGACGTTAATATTCACTCACTCACTAGAAATCATTTTCGTAAAAACGTATCGATTTCGACTCATTTTAGAAAAAATCGTAACAAATAGAAAATATCTTTGTTTTATAAAATAAATTATACCGTATCGGGGCGAAGTAAATTATCTTTTCGATTCTGTAATTATTTTTTGTCTGAGTCTCATAAAAAAAATTAGACCGTGTTTTAAAAACGTCGGAGAAAAAATTTCACCTCCCATTTTTTCATTCATTTGGCGGTAGAAACAACACGCAGGAATAAAATAAAGGTTTTCAATTAATACCATTTTAAATAATTGCTAAAATCTAGGCTGATGGACAGAGGCGTTGTGGAGAATATTAGGGCCTCCCCCTGCACAGTCATATTTAGGGCCCCATGCTAAATACTTACTTAGAGTCAGTCAAGCTTTGGGGCCCCTAGAATCCTGCCCCCCCCCACGAATTGGGTGTTGCAGGGGTGTACGTTACGTCAATGGCGATGGATGAAGTCCTGATTCCCACCCCCTCTTACGTGTGTCACTGCTTGAACTATATATTCCACAGTACAATAATGGCGTAATAAAGTTTTCACGCAACAAACACATGCAGGTCGTATATTAAATGTTACTTTACAGAGAATGCAAATAGGTGTACGCGTGTTTCATTATGTAATGTGCGTTTGGTTGGATTGCATTAAAATAGATCGTGAACTGAGTTAATATTAGTCTCTGATAATGTATGATGAGTTGCTGCTATTAAATTTTACCATCAATTATGCTGATTATTGTACGCAATTCCTGAACTTGTTTGATCGTTTCATTCATATGAGTTAAAACCTGTGAATAATACGAAATCATGGGATATTTTAGTAAATCAATACATATAATTCAAACCTTTAATTTATTTACTATAAAAGAAATAAATAATTTGGATTATTAATTTTTGGAAGGAGAATGAAGAAAAGAAACAAAAAAAAATCATACAGAGTGTGCTTAGTTTGTCAAAGACGGGCATGCATCTTATCCTTCATCAGTGAACATAATCATTTTTTCTGAAACTCAGCTTAAAGAAATTTTGTTTTGAATTTTGTTCCGAAAAAGAGTTTTGCAGAGACCATTAACAGCCTCTTAAGGAAATATTCAAAATTTTTAAGAATCAAATTCTTAGTCTGCTAAATTTTTGCAAATTTTGTTCAAACTTTTTAAAGTTTAAAATTTGACGAAACCATAAACAATATATTTTCATTTCTCAAACGGTTGAATTTATTTTTATTGCTTTGCATATGCATAGCAAACCAGTATATTATAAATATTCGTCTTGTATACTGTGTTATATAAAAGTTTCAAGGAGGAAAAATCGTGTGATTCAAAAAAATATGCCAAGAAATATTGATTGTGAAGAAACAGTTCTCGATATAAACACGGTAAACTCAAAACTGCCGTGAAGTTCCTTATAGGCGCGGAAGTCTAATGGTTGCGGTCTCGAACTCGTAGCCGTCGGGTCATAAGTTTAAGCCCTAGTGTCACTGAAAACCCTCCTTGCAGAGGGATTGAAGCACGTTAAATCTGTCCTCCCTCTTGAGGTGTGTGGTAAATTAGAGAGGTGTTGTCAGCTCTGAAGTCATCCCCCTCATTTGATCTAGATTCCAAAATACAAAGTCCGTTTCTAATAGAAGTGTTAATTTCTAGTAAAGCTTCAAGAAGTACTTCTGAAATAATCGGGGCAGTGGAAGCCTAGTAATCAAGGTAAATGACTCGTGGCCGGCGTTTCACGAGTTCGAGACTAATACAGATGAATACCCACCGCATCAGGAAAGAGGGGTGCAAGTTCAGGTGTCGTCCTCGTCACTTGACCATGGTTCAAAATGACGAGGTCCGTCGCCAAAAGCCTTCGAGTAGCTGGATAGTGCGACGTAAATATTCCCTCACTTTTCACTCTAAAATAATTACTTTTATAAGCAAAATATTTCAAAACTTTAATTTCTTTCTTTTCCATGTCATAGATTTTATTCAATTCCTACTATTAACTCACACTCTTTACTCCTTTATTTGTTTGTTTATTTATCTTGGTGGAATTTTCAATCGTTAATTAAATACATTTTAAAGTGCTCGATTGAGCTGAAATTTTATTTACATGATCATTTTGGATGAAAATGCAATAATTTAATTATAATTAATAAAAAAATAGTTGATTAAAACTAATTTTTTAAAGTATTACAAATACAGCCCCGATGGCATCATTTATGGCAGCCATTTTAGCGAATTGTGTGTCAAAACTGGAAAAGGTTTTTTTCTCACGTTTTAAAGCGTTCTGTTGAACTGAAATTTTGTATACTCGATTGTGGGTTTTGGACGGCAATACTATACTTAAATGATAGTTAATATAAGATATTTACCACTTAATGTTGTGATTCTGTCGTATGTATATACATATTTATTTTAAAAGTAACTATTTAATAAAAAGTAGCTAAAATAATATTTTTCTTTGTTGATCTAAGTAGGAATTGACTTACTTTTTTATATTACTTGTTTTTTTTTTTTTCGTTAAATTAGTTCAAAATTCTATTACTTTTTTGTAGCCGTGTACTTTTAGGAGCAAATTTGCAAGTGACAATTTCCACATACAAATAAAACGCGAATTCATTCTACAATATTTCATCAACTGCAAAAAAAAAAAAATATAAATAGCCGTAAATTCAATTAGAAGAGAGAGATAGAGTTATAAGCTAACAGTATTGGAGTTGTACGAATTTGTATGTTACGGGATGTCAACCAGAGAATGCTTGATGCGAATAAAATTCAAATGCATCTTATAACTATTTATACAGGGAATTGTAATTGAATTAGTACATAAAGATACAAAAATATCTATAAATAATTCAACAAAAGATACGATTAAATTAAGAAAAATTCTTTTGATAGTTCTTGTTTTTATTTCTAAAGCTTATTTACTCACGGTCTCAATTGGTTTCATAGGACACTTTTCATTATCGTAACACTTCAATATCTTTTAATATCAGAAAATGATATTAAAAGATATTTTGCTAATTCAAAGATGATACTCTAGAGTTTTCTTTATACGTGAATATTTAATATTAGGAGCAATAAATTGTTAATGGTATTAGAAAATATTTTAGAGTGAGTAAAATATAATAACCATAAAAATTTGAGGATTTTCAATAACAAAAAAATGGTTTAGAATTAAATTTATCTGCCTACTTTTAGAAATTCTTCTTGAACGCAATGCGGTTAGGGGACATTTATTCATTAAAAAATATTTAGCTGTATATTTGATGTATGTCACATATTTTAGGACAGAATTAACATTTGTTAATTATTTATGAATAAGGTTATAGTTTTAAAGAATGCAATCACTTAACGTTTAGTATATATGAAAACACTTTTGGTATACTAGTTTATTTTGTTCTAAAAATTATTTTTAAACATCATCGCATTGTAGATCAGTTATATGCATACACTGAAAATATTCAAAACTTTATTTCTTCATTCTGAGACATTATCAGCACGAGAGAATAAAATCATGAGAAAAGTACAAAAATAGATACATAAGAAACTCTTAAGTTATCCGATTAGGTTGGAAAGGTGTTTTTTAGATTTTAGGTTCATTAGAAAATAATATAAGTATTGAGGAAGAAGAATCACAGTAAAACATATAAAATTGGAGAGTCTTATGTTTTTTCTGATGTTTACTTTATTTAACATAAAAAAATATTTCATAAATTCATTTTTTGAGGAATGAAATTATCCCGATAATTTTTGTATAAACAATTAGATAACTCCAACATAATCCAAGAAAATTCAACAAAATATGTTACGCTTATGTAATGAGCTCTTTAGAGTGCAACAAGTTTTTTGTGATACTTAAATTTAAGCATATTTTACAGCCATTTATAATTTAAATCATAAAGTAGTTTTGACGAAAAATCATTAATGTCAAATTTGAGTATTATAATGAAAAATATTTATTTCTTGAAATATTTTTTATCCTAAGCAAATTGTGACAATTTAGATGGATCAAGAAGTTTATGAATGAAATTAAAGTTGCATTCATTATTTTATTACATTTATGTTATTTGTGTTGTTTCTCTTAACATTGAAAATTTTGCTAAAATTTAACTAAAATTTTTTTAAAAAAAAACAAGGGTATATGTTATTTAATAAATATGACTTTTAAAACCTATTAGTGATCTTTTAAAACAATACAATTCTTCTGAAAATAAGTTTTTGAAAAATTGATCTCTGAACCCTGATGCCGTGAATAGAAATTAAATTAAAAAACCAGTATCATATATATATTGAAAACTAGCTGGTATACCCGTTCTTTGCACAGGTGAATTTTAAAAATTAAAAAATACAGACTGAAGGATAAAGAAGTTTTTAATGAGTTAATTTTACGTTATTTGTATAAATTAAACAAAAAAAAGCTTTTTACATAACTCAGCTGAACGAAAAAACCATGTTTGCTAAATTTTAAGTCTTTAGAAATAATCGCTGATATTTTTATTATTATTATTATTATTATTTATGACGCCCCGTAACTTTCATGTGGGTCGATTTTTGAAAACACCTACCTGCTCAGCAAAAGTTACACATTGTTACAAATTTTGTGTAATAAACGCTAAAAATAGTGTCAATAATTTTTATTTGGATGTGTAATACGTTAATATTACTTTCTGGTGCATTTATTTTATGTTAAATAGCTGTTACCCACGACTTCGTCCACGTGGAATTTAACAAAAATGTGTTTATTCACTTCGCAGAGTTTACGAAAACTTTTCTTCTACTTTGTGAATCTTTGTTTCTTTTTTGTTTTATTTATTTATTTTTTTGCTTTTTGTTGAGCAAGGGGTGAAAGGGACGCATGACCTTTGACACTGTCGATGGGGTGAGGACTAAAATCTTTAGGATCAAAATAGGTCTAATTAGTAAGTAAGGTGAAATGTGAACACAAACGAAGCCACAAGGAAGGGGGTGAAAGGGACGCATGACCTTTGACAATGCAGATAAGGACTATAAAATCATTAGGATCAAGACATGAAACGGGAAATGTCGCGAATGGCAGAAACCTAATCAAAGAAAAATTTTGATATAACTGCTAGCAATCGTTGAGACAGAAGGTTCGCGAAATAAAAGAATCCCTAATTAATAAAAATAATTCCTATTGAATAAAAATTGTACCTATTGAAATAAATAATTCCTATTGAATAAAAATTGTACCTATTGAAATAAATAATTCCTATTGAATAAAAATTGTACCTATTGAAATAAAGAATCCCTATTTGAATCGGATATTGTTCACTATTTCATTGGTTTTAATTTTATTTTCTCGGAATCTTAATTTTTTTTCTAAAATAGAAGTAGCCTGAGTTATTCCTTATAACAGTAGCTATCTGCCAGTGAAAGTTTCGTCAAAATTGGTCCAGCTGTTTCAGAGATTAGCCGGAACAAACAGATAGACAGACAGAAAGACAGATAGACAGACAAAAATTTTAAAAATTGATTTTTTCATGTAAGTACCGTATATACTTTTAAAGGCATTTAGTAAAAAGCTGTTAATTTCAAATTACAAACAGACACTTCATTTTTATTTATATGTATAGATTTACGTGTTATACATTCGACTTATATTGCCAAATCAAAAGACGCTCATTTTAAAAAACGTCACCAAATGCTGCTATCGTTATTTTTATTGTGTTCAGACATGAGTAAGAATTATTTCTACTATTGGCTGCATATCAGGGCTTATAGCAACGTATTAATGTGACGAAATAGGTCGATGGTAAATATGTAAGTACCAAGTTTTTATAAATGCTTACGCTTTATTATTAAATATTTAAATTATGCTTTATTATGTAAAATATTGAATATATATATATATATATATATATATATATATATATATATATATATATATATATACTGGAAGCTGTCTGAATTATTTTTTAAGCTATTCCAGTTTTCAAAGTGTGGAGCCTACTTTTTTATATTTATTTATTTATTTATAAGGCAAATTCTTAAATTTAAAATACAATAAGGAATCACAGAGTCTTAAATGAACACGACACAAAACGTTCACAATCAGGTTCAGTACAATAATACATCTTGGTAAAATCTATCCGATTAGCTATCGAAATTTATCTATACCACCAGTAGCTGTTTATAACATATTGTGCAATACTTTTAAATTTAGGAATTTCCAAAGTGGGAATCTGGAATTGCTGTTAATGCTACACATTGTTATCTGTATATTCAAAGAGGAAATAGTGTCAAATAGATGTTCATAACAAAAGATACCACAAATCGATCGTAAATTGAGGTAATGATCATTTCGATCATATTAATTTCG
The DNA here is from genome assembly GCA_019973935.1 of Trichonephila clavipes. NCBI lineage: Eukaryota > Metazoa > Arthropoda > Arachnida > Araneae > Nephilidae > Trichonephila > Trichonephila clavipes. The sequence goes on along the minus strand of BMAU01003267.1, from coordinate 152,901 downwards.
TGTGTAAATATGCAAGCGTAATGTCGCATTCAAATCATAATATTACTTTCATATCCTTTGCTTGAATTTAGGATAACTATTTTATGAAGATCAAGTTTATTATAGGTATTAGATAATTCTGATGAAAATTATATTATTTTTATCCTCTGAGTTTTATAAACTTTAAATTACTATTCCTTGTTTTAATTTGAGTTATTACCTTTACAATACTTCGACATTATTTACTAAATTAATGAGTACAGTTGTGTAAAAATGCACTTTTCTTTGTTACAAATTACCAAGATCTATTTCGAAAAATGTTATTTTCTTGTGAAACAAAAGGGAATATTCTGCTTAAGGTTTTAAAACATGAATTAATAATGATAATCATATGGTGAAAGTTTCATAATCTTTACAGTATTCGAGGTCAGACATAAAAAAGAAAACTTGACTGGTCCAATAAGTAAGTACTTGCAGAATCAATTCTCTGTTACAGTATCACTTTCAAAGTAGTTCCCTTCAGCATTCCCACACTTCTGCATTCAGTGTTGCCGTTGCTGGTAACAGTTTTGGAACGAGGTTTATGGGGCATCCTTTAAGAAATTTTCCGTTTTTTCCTGAACCTCTTCAAAATGAGTAAATGATGTAAAATGGGTTCCCTTTCATCAAAATATAACTGTACAAAATAAAGAAATAGTCCCTTGGGGCTACACAATTGAGGTTATTATGGAGGATGCTCCTTTACAGTAATAGTTTTGCTGGTCAAAAATTGTTTGACAGATAGGGCCATGTGGTGCAAGAACCATGCATCACTCAACACTTTTGTGGCCTTTTTACCCCCAAGATTTTATAGAAGTCTTTTTAGTACTTAAATGTAGTAGAGTTGATTAACAGTCTGACCACTGATGTGAATGGGAACCCACTCATATCACGAATTTTGGCTGTGTTTAGGTCTGTAATCACTGATCTTCGGTGTCCGGCAAGTTCATCTTCCACATTGATCTTTTCCACTAAAAACCTGTCATACCCTTTAAACACATGTGAACGAGACAAAGTTTCATCTTCATAAACCTCGGTTAATATTTGAAATGTTTTCGTGACTTATTTCTTAAGTTTCAATAGAAACTTGATGTTGGTTCGACATTTTTCTGGCAGAAAGCAGTTGCACGTGTTCATGCAATGACGTAGTACTCTCAACTGACATGATCGATTAATTGCAATTGGAGACGTCGATAGAGGAGGTGCGTGATATGACGTCATTAAAACAGTTGTTTCTAACTTCACTCGTTTTTTTTTGTCACACCCCTTGTATTTGTATGAGTATGTTCCATGAATTTTTAAAACTTAATTTTTTTTTTCATCCCTGATTTTGTGTTGAAGGTGCTTATGCACCTTTTAAAGGTTCCGACTACGTTCGGAATCGTGATTTTGCAAGAGTGTATAAATGGATAATATTTATGATATTTAGTGTCACTTAGATTAGAAAAAGTATATAAAATTGTTTTAAGAATATTTTTACAATGAAAAATTATTTAAGTACAATATTTTAACAAAAAAATGATCATAGAATGACCCATTTTCAAAATATTCTCCTTTGTGAAAAAAATGCTTCTATTATAATATTTTGTCTGTATATTGCTCAGACTTCTGTACAGAGGCTCAACTAGAATTTTTGAAATATATAACTTAGAAGTGGGTTTATCCATGTTGTACGACAATATAGAGGATAAATTTCAATTGGTTGTAACTCGTTGTAACTCTGAAAGTAATGTGCATTTTTCGAAAAAAATAATTCAGACTCTCTGGAGAAGTCGTTACTTTATATAAGCAAAATATTATTCCAGCAGCATTTCCTATAAAAGGAGAATATTTTGAAAATAGTTTATTCTAAGTTAATTTGCCAAAATATTGTATTTAAATAACTTTTTTGTGAAAATGTCCTTAAAACGATTTTTTACATGCATTATAATCTAAGTGACACTAAATATCATGAAAAATAGCTATTTATGCGCTTTTTTTAAAATCACGGTTCCGACAATTGTCGGATACCTTACTTGATGGATAAAATGTAACCCCATGACCTAGTACCTCAAATTATTTTTTGGAAAACCATGGATTTGAGTCTATATCAGTGCTTCTCAAACTTTCAATACTGGTGCCCCCCTTTTCGATCACAATTTTTATCGCCCCCCTTATACATTAATAATGTACTGAATGCAATAATAATGAACTTTGATGCTAAAGCTACAATAGGCGATCTTAATTATAAACCATACAAATTAGTAACATAAGTATTAAATTTTGTATACTACTTTTAAGTAATAAATAAATAAATAAAATAATAGAGTATAATTATTATTATGTTATTTTTCCTTTCTCTAATTTTTAAATTGAACATATTGCAAAAGGCGGTGGCTGCTTAGAAGACAAAATATAGATATCTGCTAAATATAGAAAAAGAACTCATAGCGCCAATTTCTAATCATAAGCATTCCTTATAAAAACTTTGCTTTGGAAGACAAGCCCATGGAAGTCGTTAATACTTATTAAACTTGTTCTTAAGTTAGTATTAATTAGTTAGTTATAAACTACTATGGAACACTGATACATTAAAATTATACCGGTTGAAGTACCCGCTGGCACGAGTTCATTTATAAGAAAATAAAACATTATTGAAATAATCGCTGAATTTTGTAAGGAGAGAGTAAAGCCAATGTTTACAAAAATGTAAAATGATTTTTTTAAATGATTACTCAAAGTATAATCAGTTTAAAACGAACTATAATTTTAAGCCTTACATAATTATCATTTAGAATTGATGTTGAATAATGAACAATAATATAAAATTCAGATGAGAAGAATAATTGTATTATTTTTAATATTTAAAGCGAAAAGACTTCAACATATTTTAACCCTGGAGAAGGCGCGCACTCGATACTAATGGTTCAGCGGGGTTATTGTGAGTCACCCCAATTCTTTTTTTTATAATTATTTTTATAATACTCAATAAAAATCGTAATTCCAGTGAATAATTTAGTTATGAGAAAATAAACTTACCTACTTTCAAGGACTTTTCAATTTTTCTTTTGTAACAAATATACAGTTTAGCCAGAATTAACGATTTCGTAAACTGTGTCCCGCGTGACCACTTCCGGGTAAAAAGTGTATTCATTATGATAATATATATGTTACTAATTAAAAATTTTGTAAAACGCGTTTTTCGTTGTGCTTTATAAATTTTAGAATACTCTTAAATATATATACTCTCTCTCCGTGGTTTTCCAAATATCATAAAACTCTTTTCATGGAAAAAAGCGCAACAGAGAAATACATTGCTTACAACTTCCCTAAATGACAAACACGTAAGAGAGGGGTCATAACTAACTGTACCAATAACTTAGGTCAAACAGAACATCAGCAAAAACAGATTACAGCTATAATGTGCAGTATTTCAAAAATAATGACAGTGATGAATTTTTTGTTCCTAAACTTTTTCGATTCTGGATCCGGGATCTGTTTTTTCTCTGAATGAGTAGTATGTTAGGATTAAAAAGGAAGCGTAATAAAAAAAATCTCTCATTTCATGGGATTACAGTAAATCAAATAAAAATTTTTTGTTTGGTTATAGGATGAAAGATAGCTAATTAGGTATTGAAGAAGTTTTTATTTTTGATGACTTAATATCACGCGCGCGAGCCTATAAATGATATCAGATTTAAAGTGCATTTTTTATTATGTCTGACAGCATTTTGTTTTAATTCATTCCAGTAAATTAAATATTTTTAAATCTTTTATTTTCGATATGCTCGCGCCCCCCAGTTTGAGAAACACTGGTATATATGCCCTTCAACTACCCCTTTGCAGACGGAATAATGCACGTTAAATATGTTGTGGAACAAAGGCCATACGTTGATATGGTATGGAAGTTTGGAGAGAGACATATCAATTAAGGTGTGTACTTTGTGTTTAAAAACTACAAAGCTCGTAGCAACTAGTCTTCGATTTTATCTGCGTTCGAATAATGTATGAATAAAATTAAAAGACACGTTGATAAGTTTTATAATAATTGTATTCGTTAAACGAAAATCAAGGAATGTCTGCTAAAGAAGATAAACTATATTATTACTTTCCCAAATTTACATTTGATATTTTTTCATAAGCCTAGATATTAAAATGAATAATTTTATTAGTAGTAGGGCAGTATAACTGAAGTGAAATAATTTTATTAATTGATGTAAAAATGGAAATATATCCAGCACATTGATGTATTTAGTCAATTTAAAAAAATTTATAAGTGGGTAAGAATGAAGACTAAACTTGAAGTGAGTTGTTTTCCCAATCAAGTCGATATGTTTGACAAAAAACTTTATCTTCCCATAATTTTAGATATGTTTTTTGTTGTTGTTGAAAGAATGTTCATATACAGCAGGGTGGGCAGACTTTTACATGGCACCGTTTACTTTTAATTTTTTCGATGTGTTGCGTTCCACCATGTGACGTAGTTGTGATAAGCAAAACTCAACACAATATTTGTATTACAACAATAATACATACAGAATGTGTATACCTTCCCAGATAACTACAGCAGAAACACAAAACTTACTGTTTTAAAACTACGTTTTAAGTAAAACGCAAAATACAAATATAATACTTATACCCATAAATTTAATATCAAATGATGCATTTTCAAACAATTCACAATACATCACAAATTAAGTAATTTTCCCTTAACATTATATAGTTTTTATAGCTATAGTCTCAATCGACGACTTAGTCTTCGTATTATCTGCCCCAATCTTGAGTATCTCGGTATATTATTACTAACCTCTAATCTTACACTGGATTCTAAGTGCTCGTCTGTGAAACGGGAATATGTTGTCTTAATTATAATCTTCGTTTAAAATGTAGATTCTCACAGGTAGGTAAACCTAAAGAACGATGTTAAATGAATTGCAGCTTTTTTAAAATTGAGATACTTTACTTCTCTCTCGACCAATAGATTCCAAAAGTTATTCTTTACAAATTACGTCCTTTTGAAAGAGAAAAGCTTCGTTTTCCTCGAGAGATAAAGAAAACACGTAACGTATGTTTAGTTATATTTTTCACATCAACATTGCCAAATGAATAACCCATGAATGCAACTTTTGTGGGATTCTAGTCAAGTAAATTCTTGAAAACGTCTCTCAAATTTGGTTTGGAGTTTTATTGGCGGGTGTTTTCATTAGCTTGGTAATCACCTGTGTTTCTTTTAGTATGCGCGTCTAAGATTTTATGTGAAGGCGGTCACCCCAAAATGTCTTGGCGATCCTCCAGTCGATCGCGATCGACTTAATGCCTACCCCGGGTGTACAGTATAGATTGCATCTATTTCAAGCTTCTGATTTAAAAAATATATTTTGCGTAAATCCATCAAAACGGAATTTCACAAAAAATAAATAATAATTAAATAAAAATACACAAGAATTTCGTCAAATTTGCATAGATTTTTTTTTTAAAAAAAATGCTTCACAAACTCCAAAACAGCGGATTTCTTTAAGTTAACCTGTTTCTTTACAAAATTATCTCATAGTTACTTATAAAGCTATACTTTACTATGCTATCAAAATTTTATTTTTTTTTTCAAAATTACAATGAAATCCAAGCTAAGCAACATAAGAAAAATAGATATTTTGAAATCCTTTTTGAGTCTAGATTTTCCATTTTGATGTACTATAAAATTCTTACTATCCAAAAGTCCAAAAATGAACCATATATAATATTTTATTTAAAAATAAAAAAAAGAGTTAACATTGTACACGAATTGTGACGCATACTTTTCGTTTTGCCATCATAAACCTAAAAATTCCTAGTGTAGTTTATTGATCTTTCCCATAAAATATCAAAAGTGAGTCATAAAGCACCGAAATGTCAATTGAATGCTAAATAAGTCCACACACAGATTTTATAGAATGAGGCAGTTTGTCAAAATAGGGAAGAATAAACCTTTGTCAAGAAAAATTCTCTAGACGGGCGTTGTTTTGTTTTATAAGCAATGGGAAAAAATAAATGTTTGACTGTGCAAATATTTATTGTTTACAAAAAGCAAACTGAATCCTTTAGAAAGCTCTACGGTATAACACGACAAAATAAACTGATTTGGAAACATCATGCTTCGGTCTCAGGATAGTAGCAAATAAAAGCCACCAAACGACTTAAATTCATCACAATAAACTTCTAATCATAATTTATTCAATACGCAATCTGCTGAAGACAGGAATGAAAAAGTAGATAGTATTCGAAACTTTGTTTAATTTAAAAACATTGCTCTAAAAATTAGTTCTTACAAGAAATAAAAATTAAAAACATAAAATCAATCTAAAATAATTGGTTTTTTTTCCATAAGATTTTTATTGCGTTTTTTCTGTAGATAATTCTTTGCTCTCTACGTTATTCTTTTGTTTATCAAGTAACTTTTTGAAAAAACACGCGGTGATGGACTCGATAATTTTACACTTCGATCAAATGACGAAGACGCCAACGTGACCACGTGACCCAAACCATGCCAACGTGAATACCTTGAGCCACAACAGAATAAACGAGCATCATCATTTCCACCTCACGGGTATTTAACGCTATGATCGGCTAATGTTAAAGAATAGGGGCCGAATTTGTAACATTTTTTAAGATATAAAAGTACTAAAACACATTAATATATATATATATATATATATTATATTCTGGCTACACTATCTTGTAGAAAATCACTTATTGTATCATACTACTCATTTTTACCCGAGTTGGCACACAAATTTCTTTTATAAAATGTGTTTTGCTTTTTTTTTTCATGTATGCTAAATGAGCTATCCCTTCACATGTTAAAAGGAAAATCTAATTATGAAATATTTTTAAATTTTAAAAACCCTATATTAGAAACAAATGCATGAGTTACAATGTCACACATTTTTATAAAAATTGAGGCATTAAAAGCAACGGGACTTGAACCCAAGACTTGACAAAAATATCCTGGTGTTTTCATGGGTCCTCTGACAAGGACTATTTGCCTCACACTAGGGGTCTCTGACTCGGACCATTTGTCTTCCGCAATTAATCGCATGATCCTGAAAATTCATCAAAAAATAAATTAAAAATTTGTAATGATTGATATATTAACTTTCGAAATATTTTAAATATGTTTATGAAAAAATATGTTTGAGATCCTTATGATATACTAATACCAAGCAAAATTTAAACTTTCATTCAATATGCAAGAATATGTATAAACATGATACCTTTGTATTTTGTGTCTAGTGAAATGTTTTTGAAAAATATTTTTCAAATTAAAATGTTTACTCATTTTAATTGAATACTTTGAAACCTTTTTTTTAAAAAAAAAAGTGTGCACAAGTTTGGAATTGAAATTTATATTAAGTGTGCGCTCGTGTTTGTAAGTTTTGATATTTTCTTCAGTTTTAAATTATAATTTTATATACCAGTTACTTCATGAATAAGCTACTTATATTTATACCAAATGTTTAATTTGATGATGACAGTTTAATTTTTAGACGAAAAAAATAATTTGTTTTACAAACACAGGTGTCGCAATTTATTTATTCAAATAACTGAAAAAATTGCTTAACATTTTTTTTAAATTTACCCTAGATGTTTTTTTTTAATTTTAAAAATGTTTTAAAGGGATCAAATTATAAAAAGAACCTATACATATATACCTATTATAAAAAGTATGGATTTGAGAATTATAAAAACATTGGTTAATTTAGCGTTTCTCAAACTGTGGGGCATGCCTCCCTCGGAGGGCGTGATAACTCCACGATGGCTGCCTATTAAAAAGTCAAAAACAAAAAATTGCTTTAAAAAATTATGAAATTACTGAAAGTAAACAAACGAAATCGTATTGATATAATAAAAATTAATACACATGTACAATGATATAATACACTTAAAATATATCAGTACTACACAATGCATTTTACACAATTAATGTAACAAGATTAAAGTTAACAAATTTAATAATTACCAGTGACCCTCAGCGCTTGTCATATATAGAATTATATACTAGATTTAACACATCTTGATAATTTGTACGGGTTTTAATTCATGCCTTAACTACCGATTAAAAACTATGCGACTAGCTGCCCCATACCGCCGTTTTCCACGTAGGTGCACATGTGATGTATTAGTGGGGGGGCGAAAGAAGAGGAATAAATAATAAATCCTCTGAAATACGTAAATCCTTCGAAAACACTGTTTAGGTCCTTTAATAGAATTCCAAAGCCTTTGGAATAATTTTATGGATAGCATTGTAAAGGAAAGGCATTGTCGTACTTACGAAAGACGTAAATATACGGCAGCGGAAGTTAACGCTTTGGCTGAGCGAGCATTTATAACGCTGGTGGTACTTAAGAGGTTAAAGTCGTATTGTTGCTTTAGGGTTAAGGTATAGTCTTCTTGAATTCAATAGATTGTTATTGTATGAGGAAGGCGCCAGGAAAATTATGATTGAATATTTGGTCGCAAATATTGAAAGCTTGAGAAGCACTTGGTTAATTAATTTATTTCTTACATAAATGTATATATAAACTGAAGAGAGAAAAAGAAAACACATATAAAGGGTGGTTTTTTTAGAGGTATAGAACTTTAAATTGCAATAAAACAACGATGTGTTATTCGATTGACATGGATTTTTTTTAATTCGAAAGATAATCTTGTGGCATTACACTTTAAATATGATTTCTGGCATAGGACTGCCACGGCTGGCTCGGATATAGTCCAATCTGGACGTCCAATTTTCGATGACTTTTTCCAACATTTGTGGCCGTATATCGGCAATAACACGGCGAATGTTGTCTTCCAAATGGTCAAGCGTTTGTGGCTTATCCGCATAGACCAATGACTTTACATAGCCCCACAGAAAATAATCTAGCGGTGTTAAATCACAATATTGTGTTTTTACTTCACGAAAATCCATGAAATAATCGATTTTTCAATTTTGATTGAAACATAAAATACCATTTTTCTTTCTAATGCAGTTTAAATTTTTGCTCTAGCTTAATTAGAAGTATTTTTAATATTTTTTTAAAAAAGTTGTTTTTAAATCTGTCAAACCCCAAAACCGCTAATTGCCACGCCCTCTCAAATCAAAACAAAAGACACATGCTACTTTTCAGCCTTATCAAATGGTTTAAATGGATTAAAAAATTTATTTTGATCAGCAACTTATCTAGGAAAGAAGTGAAGTGAATAATTGTAGATGTTTGCTTACTTACAGTCTGTTTTTTACATCCTTAAATGCAACGGATTTCTGCTATCGTGCGCAATAGCGTTTTCCATCAAAAACAATAATAAAACGTTTAAAAAACGTTTTTTAAACTCTTTTAAGTAATAAAATGTTTAAAAAACGATAGAATTTGGAAATAAATGTACAAAAATCCAAACTTGTATGGATTTAAATGTTGATAAGTCAGACAATTTCAACATAGATAAATCAGCTTTAAAATCTAAGTTAGGTAAGTTTAATAAAGAGTATGTTTCTTTTTTAGATTCATTTGAATGTTTCTGTGAAATTCCTGACATTGTACTGTTTATTTGTGCTTTGAAACATCATTAATTACATAAAATTAATGTAAAAACCAAGGTATTCCCATAAGTTTTGGTCGCCAAATCTAGAGTTCGGCTACAAAATTGTTAATATGTTGTGACTTTTGTGGTCTTATTCAAACATTCCTTAATACCAGGTTTACTAAAACAGTAGTTAATCAAAAAAGATACAAAATTATATGAAATGGACACAATCGAATTTCATTTGCTATGAGGTCTATTTAAAAAGGAGCAGTTGCAAAAATATTTTGCGGAGTTATGCATTTGTCACTTACACCATAGTGGTTTTACGATTCCATTCATACATTAAATAATGCGACAGAGAAAGTAACCAAAGTGTCTATGGCTTTAGCTGCTGCCGAAACAATGTTTAATAATGGATAAGCAAATGTACCAGTGGCTATCAATGGTACCTGGCTAAAAAGAAGCTACATATTTCTAAATGGTGTTGTTACGACAGTTAGTTTGGACACTGGGAAAGTTGTTGATGATAAAATATTATCCCATAAATGTTCATGTAATTTTAACAGCGATGTACATAGCAATGAGTGTTCGGCAAGTTACATTGAAAATAGTAGGGGAATGGAAGTTGAAGAGGTGCACTTTTTTTTGTATCTCTCATCACTCGCAGACATTACACAATTTACGATATACACATTATTTGGACTGCATAGGAACTCTAAAGCATACAAAGCAGTTTTAGAATCTAAAGATATGTCAATATTGAACAATTAGAATGTGTTGATCATGTTGAGAAAATGATGGGGACACATGACTTAGGGCCTTAAAATCAAAATTAAAAGACAAAAGCTTAAAGACAAAAAAAGTCTAGGATGCCGTAATGGCTTGACAGATGCTGAAATAAACAAATTGCAAAGCTACTATGTTTTGGCTGTTCAAAACAACTCGAGAAAATTTGTCAGCTATAAGGCAAGCTATATGGGCTATAATTTTTGATAAAATGTTCACAGGTTTGAATCTACGACACGGTTTATGGCCCATGAGATGTGACTTGTGGTGTAGATATAATATGTCCATACTGAAAGGTTATACATACACAAGCATAAACACGACTTACCTACTGCAATTAGGAATTGCATAAACAAAGTATTTAGAGGTCACTAATCTTGAACATTTATCTGGATGCTTGCTTGATAAAACTCAAAATATTAGTGAAAGCGGAAATAGTTTTTGGGGTATAATTCTAAAAACTATATTTGTGCAATTGGGAACTTCAAAAACTATATTACATGAAGCTATATACTTATATAATCAAGGCTTCATTACCAAATTAAAAGTTTTAGATGTATTAAACATTCAACCACTGAATTTTACAAATGTCGAGCGTTGCAAAAAGTAGATCATCCGTGTATTAGGAAAGCAGAATAGTCAATTTTACAATGAACCAAAGAAGCTAGAATTAAAAACAAACAATTAAAATATAGGCAAGAAGATGATCTCTTGCAGATGACACTAGCAATCCCCCCAAGTTATAGTTCTGGTATGCATTAGTTAATAGTAAGTTTTTACTTAAAATCACTATTTCTCAAAAGTGTAAATTTCAAAACAAAAGGAACATTTTTGAAAAAACTACTTATTTTACAGCCTTGAAACTTTGCACATATGTTAACACTATACAAATAAATATTTTAATGAGAGATTTTGTCAAAAAAGTTATTCAAAAAATATTTATGGATTAAAATGTACAAGAATTTTCATCGTTTTAAAAATTTTGACGTGTTACTCCACATATGAATTTTTTTTAAGAAAACTAATCAAAATTTTGAAAAATGCTCCCATTAAAATAATAAAAACAATACAATGAATACAGAAAAAAAATTTCATGACTGTACAACCAGCCAATTTTTAAAAAATGTTCCTTAAACTTGGTCATTTTTAACATTACAGAGATAGGGAAAATGCTGCGTGAAGTGACTCCCTTAAGAACAAGTTAAATAATTACTAGTGACCCCATGGGTTTGTCGTATACAAAATTATATGCAAAATTTAATACTTATTTGTACAGTTTATAGTTAAAATCGTATTGTAGCTTTAGCTTCCAAGTATAATATTATTGAATTCATTTCATTATTATTGTACGGGGAGGGGGACGCAAATAAAGTTATGATTGAATATTGGGTAACAAACATTGAAAGTTTGAGAAGCATTTTACTAATGCTTTGTAACTGAGCCAAAACAAGTCAATTATTCCCATTAATTTCACGGAATTTATGTTTCTAAATGAGATATGAAATAAAATTTAAATCAAGTACAAATGATTAGTGAGAAAGTTAAGGTATACGACTGGGTTCGGAGACAATTTTCTAAAATATAACAAATAATCATTTAGTTGATATTTTTTTAATTAAGTATGTTTCAAAACTATGAAAATAAAGCAAGAAGAATTTTTTTAAAGCTTAGTTTTTCAAAATATTGAGAAATTTCAAACCAAAATATTACAAAAAATTGCTCTTTGCAAACTACTTTAAAAATATGTATCACAAAAATAAATAAAATATTTGCAGGAATACAATTCTTTAACGTTTAACTATGCTTTATACTAAAAAAACTCAATTTCTACTGTAAAATTATGAAATAAAGGTGCTTGAGATGAAAAAACCCAGAATTTTCATAAAAAACCTTTTTTTCATATAAAATTACATAAGAAAATATTCAAAAACTACCCTTAGCTTTTAGCAGAAAGCATTCATTATAATACTAAGAACAAACTCAAAAAAATTCATAAGAATATTTCATTTATTTAAGAAATATCACTCTTACCGTTAACCATTATGTTCAAAAATAGCATTCTTCACAAAATGCAAAATAAGGTTTATATTTGCAATAAAACTTTTTAATGATTTAGGAAGGTCTTAAAACTTTTTCCAGATTTTTATATGTTGTGCCTTCCTGAACCTCATACTTCAAACTTTTAGTTTTGAAGGGTCTTTCTTCTTTTTTTTACGAGGCCTTTTCTTATCTGGTTTAGAATGCCTCGTAGAATCAACAATTCTCGTTTTGTTGAGGTACCAAAAATATCCTTTCATTTCAGAACATTATTTCATTCCCAACTTTTGAAGTAGAGGTAATAGACCAGCAAATCCACACACAGAATTAAAAATCATTATTGCGATATAATTCCTTAAGCGGATTGTTTGTTGCTCAACAAATTTGTCTTTCGGGATTGTACTCCAAACGACATTGTTAAGACATTCATTGCAATTCTGAGCTTTCCCGTGAAGACATTTTCTTAGGAGATTTTGATCGCAAAGTTCCTTATAAGACTTTTTAGTAGAAATAATGACTGAATTTGGAAGATCCTTTGATATTTTTATTGATGTTTCTCCAACAAATACTGCTCTCTAAAAATCTCTTCTTTTTTGGCCTCATAGATCTTGTTTTTGGCGTGACAACTTTAATTTAATTAAAAATAGCTAACTCTATATAAAAGTACTAATAAAAAAGTTATAAATAGATCTAGTTTCGAAAACAAATAGCAACTCATTCAAATCAAAACCAACATTCCAATCAGTTAACTGTTGCCTATTTTAAAGCAAAATACATCTATTAAAACATTTATAAAGTGAAATAAAATTTACTAAACTTAAAAGGAATTTGTTAGAATATTTTAAATGAATAAAAATCTAATTTTACCGGTGAAAATCAACCTAAAACTAACACTTCTAGTTTTGATTTGGGCTTACTACCTCAAACAAAAACCGCTATAACTTTTTTTCTAACTGACTCAGAAGGAAAAGTACAATAGTTTTTGAAAGTTTATTAAACAGGCTACAAAAATAGATTATAAAATATTTTTTGATTTTTTTTTTATGAAAATGGTGATTTTAAACCAGTCGGATACCTTAAACTTTCCTTTCTGTAGAGTTTTATCGTCCCTGAAAATAAAACGTATTAAAAACTGAATTCAACATTTAACCATAAATACATAAATTTATCTTTCTTTTTAAACTTAGAAGCTGTTATTTCAAATAAAAAAGATATGCGAAATTTAATGCAAAAATAAATTATCATAATCAAAAAAATATATAGAGAAGCTAATTATCAAATTTTCAATTTTCCTTACTTTCAAGCTATAAGAGTTCATTGTATAAAAATAACTATTTCCAAATGGTTCACAATTTCCTCACTTTTGACCCTTTATTTGGAGATAAAAAATACTTAAGAAAACACATCCGCAATTCAGTAATAATTTAGGATCATCCCTGAGCAGCTGAAATAATTTCACCTACAAGCTTACAAGTGTTCAGCGTGAGCCCCATTCGTCACACGGCACACATCAAGTCGATATAGACGTGTTAATCCCAAACTGTTCTGTGCGTCTGAAGTAATTCTTGAAACAGCTGCTTCAATCCTGTGTCTTTAGTCTGGAAGGTCAGCTGGTAACGGAGGTACGTACACACATTCCTTAATGAACCCCACAGATAAAAATCACATGGCGTCAGATCGGGTGAACGAGGAGGCCATGCGAAATAAGCTTTATCGTGAGGCCCTTTGTGGAAAATCTATCGGTCGGATACAATGATGCTAGTGAGACGGTGCGCCATTTTGTTGTCAAATGAAATTCTGGTTTGCTTTCTTTAAATTGAGGAAATAGCCATAGTTGTAGAGAATCAACATAGGCAGTTACAGTAGGTTCTCTGAAAACGAAAGGCACATACACTTTCCGCCGAGGTATGGCACAAAAAACATTCAATTTAGGTGTCTTGTTTCAATTCTAGCACCTCATGAGAATTTTCTAACCTCCAGATGCGCGCATTATGAATGGTTACATGTCCACTGAGTTGTTCCCCATAACGCTCGTTGCACAGTAATTGCAGATTCTTCAATTTTGTCGTTGCAAACTGGGGAACACAAAACGCTTTCTACTCACTAGTCGCCATTTTTCTACTTACGCGCTCATCGGAGGAGAAGGGAAAAAACTAACATACGTTTCGTACGCTTGCGCCCACATGCAAGCAAACACAACTGTTTCAGTTGGTCTTTCATTCGATGTATGAGTTATATTAATAAGTTAAATATAATAAATACTATAAAGTGTTAAAACTCCGATATATATATATATATATATATATATATATATATATATATCATTTATAAACACCCTGTATATTGTTATCTAAGTTCTAGCATTAAGCTTTTGATTGTATTAAAACATTCCTTTCGCACTTACCTCTTGATTTAAAAGAAAATACAGGAATCACATTTTCAAAAAGGAAGCATATTGATATCTTACACCCCCCGCAACCCCTTCCCTCTTGGAGTCACTACCCATAAAACCCTTTTTAATCGGATCTCTCCTCAACAAAAGAAACATGCTTGTTTTATTTCTAGTATGTAAATGTAATAATTAAAAAACGGAAACTTTCTCTTTTGTGTGATTACTCGTGATGAGTTCTCCCAATCGCTTGAGGATGGGTTTTACGGAAATCGATTCGTAGAGAGTTGTGGGGGTCTAAAGGATAAATATATTTTCATTTTAGAAATTCAAGTCATTTCCTTCTTGAATCAACATGCGTGGGCTATAATTATTTTCAGAACAATCGAACGCTTAAGGTTAGGACTTAGATAGGAATAATATAAAAGCAATTTATAGTCATTACAAGATCATGATATACTCAGTGAATTGAATAGGTAGTGGCTAGTGTTTAAGTAAAATTGCCAATGAATTCAACAAGCGATATTGCTGTCACTTTTTTTATTATGTTTGCAGCGCGTATTTATATTGTTCACTTCTACCTATCCGTATAAATATTTATTTACAAGAATCTAAATAAGCTGTGATAATTTTTTTTCTCTCGTATTATTCTCCCAAAAGTGTTATTTAAAATATATAAAAATCTGAATTTTCTTTTTGAAATTTCTTAGAACTTGTTTTTACCTTTTATTTATTGTTTAATACTTGAGCTTACGTCTCTAATCTATAACCCATGTCACCAATATACGAACAATAAGGTGGATTAAAAAAATTTTCAGAATTTCAATACCTTCTAACGCGGAAAGGATGACCTTTGGTATATAGATGAAAAAAATAAAAATAAAAAACTTAACTTTTATGTTAAGTATTACAATGCAAACACAAAAGTTAATGATGTTTTGGAACTTGATTTTTTTACGGTAAAAAGTTAAAGCAATTTTTATTTGAAGCAGACATTTTTTACTTTTAGCATTTATTGCAATCAAAGGACACATACTAAATGGTTACAAGAAAGAAACACACTCTTCAGGTACATTTAAAAGCTTTTTTAATATAAAATTTTAAGAAATCTTCTTTCGAGTGATTTTCAGGATAAAGCGGCAGTCAGAGAAAAGTTTGGATGGGACTGATTCGACGGATCTGGAACAAAGCTGGGGTATGAAATGTTGCATTGTACATTGTGTACTACTAAGTACATAGTTGTCAGTATCCTTAAATATTTTAAGGACTTAATGTATATTTTATAGAGAGCAAAAAGTATTTTGAATCTAAAATGATCTAAACATAGTTAAGGCTTTTCATTTTTCGAAAATTCAACCTTTTTTGTGGCAATACGAGATTTTTAAAATATTTTTTTTAATTTAGTTTTCTCCTCAGCTACATGCACTAGAACAAAGTCGAGAAAACTGTAAGGACCCCCCCCTCGGGTGCCCTTCTCCTTGATTATCAGAATGAGCTAGAAGGGTAGGAATAACGGAAGAAGCTGCCATGATCTTAAATTTAACTTTATTAAGATCTTAAAACTTAAACTTCTAACAGATTAGATAATAATAATATATAAGAAGTAATCTACGGTGGCTAATCACACAATATATAAAATACCGAAATAACGTAACCCGGTAGAAGTTGCAGATTTACTGGAGTGCAATGGTAGGCACCTTGACCCAAGGGCTCTATTTCACGTATAACTTCTGTTGGCTGTCACCTAACCTTCCAAAACCTCTTCACGCTTGAATCACGGATTATCATAATATTCCTCAAATTGCCATCCCGCTTACTTTAACTTCTGATATTTAAAAGCTTCCTAATTTGCATCTTTCCTTCTCGCTTCACTTCTTGGTTTTTAGTTGGAAAAGAGTTGCCATTAGTTCTGGCCCTAAAGAACCCAAAGGACATGTTAATGAAAAGACGCGTGAGCCCATCACCAAACTTATCCTGAGTACGGGGATACTTCTAATTCTTTCAAGGAGTCGCGGTCTACCCAATGTCATGTGTGATGAGCTAAAGGAAAGATCTACAATATTTATTGTAACGTAATATTAAATACGGAATGTTCCCTTACCAACATAACTACAGTAAAAAAACATTTTTAAAGGCCTTTAAAGAAAAATGCAAGACAAACGTAATAACTGCCACAGAAATATTAAATGATACATTTATTATCAAACAATTCAAAATAAATTAAATGAAAATGTTTTATTTTTTAAAGTTAGTTCTCGTAGTTATAGTTACAAGAAGACTTAGTCTGCATACTGGCAGCCAATCTTGAATATTTCGGTATATAAGTACCAACTGCTAATCTTGAGATGATCACCCTAAAATGTGTTGGTGTTCCACCGGTCGATCGCAATCTACTTATTGTCCACCCCGGCCTTTATTAGCAAATCTCTTTTCTACTTAATTTCCAATTGATATTTTTTTTCTCCAAACAATCATGATCCATCATTATGTACAACTTATTTTTTGATAGTATGAAAATGCTCTTAAAAATTATTCGGTGTTCTTTTTTTTTTTAATTCACCCCAAGTTTAAACAAAAAATGGTTTTCCCCAAAATACATGACGTCAAAAAAGACACAACGTCAACGAGATTTCCACTTAATTATCCTCGCATAATGAGCGGAGAGGGGAAATAATTGAAAACTATTCCAAAGAGACACGGTACTGAAACTATCGATTCGAATCGTACTGAAATTTATTTCTAAAAAAATCCCTTTGAGAAAAATTAATTCACCCCAAGGAATAAATGGATGACAATAGATTTAACATTGTTTCGTCTATTCCATACTCAATTTCCATAATACCAAAAGACAATTATGCGAGTTCGCATTACCACAAAATACATGACGTCATCAGTGTCATTTCTGAAAATGGCCCCTTCATTCTGCAAAGACACTTTGTCAACGTCAACGGCTCACAATGAATTCCGTCGTCATTTCCACTTCATTAATCTATCCTCGCAGAAACTGTAATGAGCGGAGAGGGAAATAATTGAAAGTGATATCCATTCCGTTCGCTTAAAAGACACGTGGTTACATACAGAAACACGGTGTTAGGGATGGCGATTCTTTCCGAAAAAGATCGATTTTTAAATCGATTCGAATCGTAACCTGATGAATCGATTTCTAAAAAATTGATTTTTTTCCCAGTCTGCATTTTCTATGTAAATATAAATCAATTTTATGAAAAACAAGAAAAATGACATAATAAACGATCTGTCATGAGTAAAATCAGGGATTTTTTTAGTTCAGTGAATTTGACAATTACAATTATTTTTATTACCGTATCAAATTATCAGGTATAAAAGAAGACATTTATTTTATGAATGTATTTGTTACATTAAAAAGTTTAGAAAATAGATAATATAGCTTCTAGTTCCCAATATTTGATATCAGCTATTTAAAAATAAGTCTCTTAAGTCTACTGCAGTGTTTCTCAAACTGTGGGGCGCGCCCCCCTGGGGGGGCGCGATATACCTGCAAGGGGGGCGCGAGCATATGGGAAATAAAAGATTTAAAAAAATTTATTTACTAGAATGAAGTAAAACAAAATACTTTCAGACATAATAAAAAATATACACATTTACACGGAAATAATATATATTATCTGTGATTTTACATCATCAAAAAATAAAATCTTCTACTTCAAAACATCTTTTTTTAGCTATCTTTGATACTATAACCAAATAAAAAACGTTTTATTCGATTTGCTGTAATCCCATGACGAGAGATTTTTTTATTGCGTTTCTTTTCAAAGCGGAAATGCTACTCTTTCAGAGGAAAGACAAAAACCAGACCCATAATCAAAAATAATTTTAGGAATATAAAAAATTCATCACTGTTATATATTATTGCCATCAGCTGTAGGCAGCAGAATGTATTTGCTGCGGTTTGACCTTCGAGCTTACTTGTACGGTTAGTTACGTCCCTGCTCTTATGTATTTGTTTTTTCATTTAGGGAAGTTTGGAGGATTACTAAGCCAAGCATAATGAAAAACTTTTTACATCATTTTTTAGAACATCCATATTGTAATAAATACACTTTTAATCCGAGAGCGGTCACGCCGAGCACAGAGTGCACGAAATCGGTAATTCTGGCAAAACTGTTTAATTGTTACCAATGGCCCTGACACTATCCTCCTGTTTGACAATCTTAACGTGAACAAAAAAAAATTGTCACATATCTCCCTCTTTTTTGGGAGTGACAGACGTTTTTTTTTACGATCTTAAGGGGTACTTGTTTTGTCTGAGTTCCCGGTGTGATAACTTTTTTTCCGAAATTTTTTCTGTGTCCTTGAAAGTAGGTGAGTATATTTTCTCTTAATTAAATTATTCACTGGAATTACGATTTTTATAGTGTACTATAAAAATAAATATAAAAAAAGGATTGGGGTGACTCAATAACCCCGCTCGACCATTAGTATCGAGTGCGCGTCTAATCCAGGGTTAAAACATGTTGAAGTCTTTTCGCTTTTAATATTAAAAATAATACAATTATTCTTCGTCAGAATTTTTTTTATTGTTCATTATTCAACATCAATTCTAAATGCTAATTCTTTGAGGCTTAAAATTACAGTTCGCTTAAAACTAATTATAATTTTAGCAATCATTTTTTAAAAAATCATTTTACATTTTTGTAAACATTGTCGTACACTTGGCTTTACTCTCCTTACAATTAAGCGATTATATCAATAATGTTTTATTTTCTTATAAATGAACTTGTGCAAAGAGCGGGTACTTCAGCCGGTATACATTTAATGTATCAGTGATGCACAGAGTATTTTAGAACTAATTAATTAATACTAAATTAAGAACAAGTTTAATAAGTATTAGCGACTTCCATGGACTTGTCTTACAGAGCAAAGTTTTCAAAGGAATGCTTATGAATGAAAATGACCCTCTGAGTTCTTTTTCTACATTTAGCTGATATGTATATTTTGTCTTCTAAGCAACCACCGCATTTTGAAATATGTTCCAATTTAAAAATTAGAGAACGGAAAAATAACATAATAATTATCCTATTACTTTTTTTTTTGCTTAAAAGTAATATATACAAAATTTAATACTTATGAATTTGTACGGTTTATAATAAAGATTGTTGCTTTAGCGTCAAAGTGCACTATGATTGTGCATTCAGTACAATATTAATGTATAAGGGGGGCGCGATAAAAATTGTGATTAAAAAGGGGGGCGCCAGTATTGAAAGTTTGAGAAGCACTGGTCTACTGAGATATAAATGCTTCCACTCATCTCTTGCAATATTGCCGGCAATCGAAAAAAGGCGCTGACATAGAACAGATGATCCCAAAATACTCATATACATCATGGCCATTGAGTGAATGTGATGATAAATGAAGTTTTTTTGTTCTTGCCAGTAAAGTATAGAATCATACTTCAGATGCACAACTGCCTGCGATAAATGTTTTAATTCTTCGTTTTTTACGGTTTTTACCAAAACGGAAAGAAATCGAATGTCGATTATCTAGGATGAAATATCAATTCAGTGCTACATATCTATTTAAAAAAATCAGTTTCTTTGCCCGAGAAATCGATTTTTCGATTAATCGATCTCAGATCGCCATCCGTACATGTCGTCTACTTAGTAGAAGATGCTAGAAATATATTAGTATATAGATATATATATAATATATATATATATATATATATATATATTGAACCAATTTGCAGCAATCTAATTTCTGATGTAATATGAATCTTACTGACAAATATTAATAAACTTCAAGGAAATTTAAAGTTAGTGTTAATTAATTGGAATGAAAATATTTTACAATAACTAGAAAGGGAAATTTTTTACTTGACTGGCTTTTAAAATTTTAATTTTATACTCCAAAGAAACTGAGATAGAAAAGTCAATGCAAACCAGCTTCACACGTTTTGCGGGTACTTGTGTATTATACTGTTGGCATATTCCGATAAACCCAAACAGCAGCGTATCTAGGTATCTAAAGGCTCTGGAGCAAAAACGAAATGAGGGCATATCTTGGTTGGGATTTATCAGGTAAAAATGTAAAAATATTAAATGAATATTTTAAATCTACAAAACTACCTTAATATTAGTTTTTTATCGTGCTCTGCAGAACATAGGAAATCACCGCTTCATACTACCTACGTGTTTGTGTATGAGTTTTCGTGTGTGAGCTTCTGTGAGATCGCCCATATTCGATTTGACACCATGATAGACCTCTTCTAGAACAGCTGTGAAGATTTCAGGAACTGCCAGAACCGGAAGATAAGTAACATAATAAAAAATTAAACAGTGACGAACAATATTACAAATTATAACATGCGTATTAGAAAAAAAAACGATGCAGATAAAATAAAGAGTGTTTTTTCCAGGCATAGAAGTTTAAGTTGGCATTACTTTCCAAGATGGCGACCGATTTAACAGCTGTCAAGTGATTTATTCTCAGTTTGGTTTGGCAATTCATCAAAACGATCATCAAGCCAGGCGTAGATTAGCGATGAAGCTCACTTCTGGTTGAATGGCTACGTCAACAAACAAAACTGCCGCATTTGGAATGAAGCTAATCCACAAGTGTATGTCGAAACACCGTTACATCCAGAAAACCTGACTGTTTGGTGCGCTTTAAGGGCTGGTGGAATCATTGGTCCGTACTTCTTCAAAAACGATGAAGGCCACAACGTTACAGTCAATGGTGATCGGTATAGAGCCATGATTACTAACTTTTTCATTCCTGAATTGAACAATCATGATGTCCAGGAGCTGTTGTTCCAACAAGACGGCGCAACATGTCACACAGCTCGTGCCACAATCGATTTATTGAAAGACACGTTTGGTGACCACCTAATTTCACGTTTTGGACCTGTGAATTGGCCTCTAAGATCTTGTGATTTAACACCACTAGACTATTTTCTGTGGGGCTATGTAAAGTCATTGGTCTATGCGGATAAGCCACAAACGCTTCACCATTTGGAAGACAACATTCGCCGTGTTATTGCCGATATACGGCCACAAATGTTGGAAAAAGTCATCGAAAATTGGACGTCCGGATTGGACTACATCTGAGCCAGCCGTGGCAGTCATATGCCAGAAATCATATTTAAAATGTAATGCCACAAGATTATCTTTCGAATAAAAAAACATTCATGTCAATCGAATAATACATCGTTGTTTTATTGCAATTTAAAGTTCTATACCTCTAAAAAAACACCCTTTATAAGAGGTTATGCGAGATACGAAGGTCGGACTTGCCTACTGATGATGGAAAGAAATTTAGGAGAATTCCTTATAAATTCTAAATTATTTTCAACTGAGTTGCCATGATTATAGTGTGTTGCAACCTTTTATATTTATATTTTAAATGTAGGAGAAACTATCGTAATTTGCTTGGTGGTTAGAAACCGAGGGCTCCCTGAGCGTGAGGGCCCTGGGGCACGCCACCGCCAAGGCCATTGGTAGCTACGCCATTGAATCAAAATGCCATCGTCAAGTGTACTATAGCCAAAAAGTAGTCATCTTTCCTGCACATGCAAAAAGACGAATCCCCGCTCATGTTTCTTCTTTATTGGTTTATCAACAAATTGGTGAAGATTTAGAAGAGTTAAATACTGTGGTAATTAAACGCGTACATTTGAAATACGTGAAATATCTAAAAATACCTATTTAAGTGGCCAAAATGCCATAATTGTTTTAAAAATCTCAATGAATGAATAGCTGTGTAGGCACCACGGCATATAAATTGGCATACGAATTTAAAATCTACCATGCAGTACCTTTATGTTACTTATTTCGCCAACGGGTACGTACATATTAGTCTGTACTTTTAGAATAACTACACTGCGTTCGCTTTCGTGGAAAATAGGTCCCAAATTAATCTTTCAGAACAAAAAAAGAATAACACAGAAAAATAATGATATTCATACACATTATTATTTTCGATTACGCGCTTACAAAATTATTAGATTTGAGCATGCGCAGGAATAGTTTTCCACAAATGGCTACATATCGCAACCATATTTAATTTCAGGAAATTAGTCGACGGTATAAAAATTATGGGGTCCGTCACTGATAGTCTTCATGATGGTTTAGAGTGAGAAGTTAGTAAGCAATTAACTCTAATCAAAATATAATTTTCTTTTATAAATGTTTTTTTAAATAAACATTGCAATGTTTTGATAATTAGAGTCAAATAATATACCTTAATACAGTAAAGATGTTACAGGAGATTAACTTTTACTTTTGTGATCCAAATATTTGCTATAAGTTATGGTTATTTTAAGTATTAAAGATAACTTTTAGCTTCGTGGATCATTTCGAAATTGGAAACAAAGTTTATGAAGTGTAAAATATTTCATGAAAAATATTATGAAATATACATGCGCTAAAGGTAAAACATTCTGCTCAAATAATTTTTGTAGTTCAATTAAAGATGGTTAGGCTTATTTAAGAATAATTTTAAGAAAATAAATTTATATTAAACTGGTCATCCCAGACTTTTAATTTAGTAAAAAACAGATAATGTGAGAATAAATATGTGGTATTTAAGTCTTATGTGTGGTATTTAAGTCTTTAAGTCTTATCTGTATATAGTTTTAAAATATTATTTTCATGTATTTTTAAAATAAAGAAATGCAAAAAATATTTTGAAATTGATTCAATTTTGACTCAAATATGAGAAAAATTATGCAAATATATTTATAAATATAAAATGAGGAGGATTATGTGAATATACAAGGAAAGTTGCAAGAATTATATAAGCAGCTTCGTATCTACAGTAAAGCACTCCAGTAGAGCATAATACTGAGACGTTAATATTCACTCAATCCCTTGTATCAAATGAAATATGTTATATGGAAATTTAAGTTGTATTTTTTTCTCTACCGTATACATATAGATGTAAGAATTTATTTATTTATATGTTTTTTTCTGTTTGTAAATTCAGTAAGACCAATAAACAAAATTTAAAATTAACTCGGGTTATCTCGACACTTATTTTTATATGATCTTATAATTTATTTATATATTTTTTTAAACTTTAACAATAGTAAAGAGTATTACTTTAATTATAAAATTTGTTACAATGATATTTTTTAAATAGTATATTTTTGATATAACGTGTTATACAAGAGTTTACTTAAGCTGTAACAAAAAACACCCTAAACTAGGACAGTCTGGAAAATAAGCCCGATATACATTATGCAGTACTTGAAAGATTTAAATTGTATAGTTTTTTGAAAATTCAATGCATATAAAATACGCTATTTTGTACAATTTTCCTTTTATCCTCATAAATTAAGAATGATGCTGTGAAAAATATTAGCTGACATATGCTATTCTTTGCTTCTCTCAACCGAGACACATCTGCATATTAAAGTGACTTCCTTTTGGGGACTTGGCACCCTATGAGCAAATTTCTTTATTTACGTATTTAAAAATTATATTTTAGCATTTTATACAATGTTTCTATTCAAGGAAATGATACCAGTAGAAAATTTTCATATATTATTCACACAATTTTAAAAATTTAAATTTTTTGAAGAAAATAGGTAAAATTTTAAAATCCTACTCCTTTTGTAAAATTTAATTTTTTGACCTGAATTTTTTTTATAATATTCTTATGGATCTTTTAAACAACTTTAAGGATCGATTTTAGAATAACTTGATTCGTTTTCGAGAAAAAAAAATAAAATGTTGATATACAGGCTAAAAATCAACGAAAAATCCAGCATGTCTTACATTTTATTTTTTTCAAAAAAAAGTATTCAGTTTATAGCAAAACGGATCCCTAATTTTATTGCATGCTTTATTTTTAACACGCAGGAAAAAAAATGGAATTGATTGGTAAATAATTGTCGAAGGAGTAGCATTTTGAATGCACTAAGGTTTCGAAAAACAAAAACTGAGAAAAACCACTTTAAAGTTTATAATTCTGAAAAAATAATTATTATAAGCTTAATTAAACTTAAAATACCACTTTAAGATTTTAGTTATACTTTTTCTTTAAAATAATTGCATTTTCGTATTTTTTCAACCCACACATTTTTATAAATGATCAACTTTTAGAGAGTACTAAAATTGAACAAGAAAATTCAAGAAAAACGTTAAAAATATTTTTTTGTCACGACAGAAATTTTAGCTATTTTTCTTCTTATAATATTAAAGTATTACATTTGTATGAAAAATATATCAGGAATAAGAACTGAAATTATAAAATTATTAATATAAAATGCCTTAATTTAAAAATTTTACATGCACACATTTCACAAAGAAAAAAAATGATTGTATGTATTGCCTCGGAAATATTCTGCTTTATATATTGCACATTCTTTTTTTAATGTTATTATTTCTCTTTATAAATTAGATTTTTTTTATCAAAACGCTTTTTTTTTTCTAAAAAGGGGGCGTGACTGAATTGCCTGATTTGTTTTCAAATGAAATTTTATTCAACTTCTAACTTTCCGACATGCACAAGTGATATATCAATCGAAAGATAATAATGCAAAGAATAAGATTAAATGAAAATAAAAAAAACGATAGGTCTGTGATTTTGGGGGTACCAAGTCCTCTTAAGTTGTAAAGTTGTTTTGACAAGAAGTTGAATGGTTATTTGAAAGTATCGTGTGTCCTAAAGGTATGACAACACTTTCAAATAATGAGCACAGAAAAAAAAATATATATAAATTTTCACTTCAGATTTTTTGTTCCATAAAAAAAAAATCAAACTTCTTGTAAACAATGTTTTATTGCATGATTTAAATGCA
This sequence comes from Trichonephila clavipes, assembly GCA_019973935.1. NCBI lineage: Eukaryota > Metazoa > Arthropoda > Arachnida > Araneae > Nephilidae > Trichonephila > Trichonephila clavipes. The sequence goes on along the minus strand of BMAU01003267.1, from coordinate 127,372 downwards.
CCCGCCTTTAGTTGCACGCAAAACATTGAATCTATACAATATTTTTAGCCACGTTCAATAAAGCATTCCAAAATTAACAAACTGAATGACAACTGTAATTCAATTTTTCATTTCATCTTTGTTTCTTATTGAAGACTGGTAACCAATGTGTTTCACGTATTCCTACAAGAAGTTCGAAAATGTTAAGTCTAGAGCAGTGGTTCTCAAACTGTGGGGTGCGCCTGCTAGGAAGGCGCGGGCATATAGAAAACTCAGAAGTAAAAGATCATTTAGGAAAATATTAATTTACTGTAACACTTACTTAAAATATCTATTAGTTAAAAGTAACATTTACAAAATTAAATACGTATCTTAATTGTGGGTACGGTTTATAATTATAGTCATATTGTAGCTTTATCGTGAAAGGACATTATTATTGCATTCAATACATCTCTATTGTATAAGGGGGCGTGACGAAAATTATGATTGAAACTTGCATCGCAAACATTGGAAGTTTGAAAAGCACTGGTCTAGAGATCTAGTTGGCTACATTGTTGGAGTCATTCCATTCATCGTCTGGGGAACTTTTTCTCACTTATAAACTCTAGCTTGGTGATGCCCCATTTATGCTGTACATGTATTGCAGGTTCAAATTCTTTAAAACAGGCTAGAACTTGCGTTATTTTCTTGCGGTGAAGCCATTTTGAAACAAGAATGTTTAAAAACCGGGCCCTTGCACTATCTAATTTGCATTTCATTCAACATAAACTTCAATCTTTTCTTTATCTACACAATTAAAATTCGTAGAAAAACAAACGTATCTATCTATGGTCGTACGTGCGTCTATTTTCTCTCGAACTTTACCACGCAGAAACTCGCCAATGGTACCAAAAGAACGGGAATGATCCGAGGAATCCATTTTGAAAAATTATATTCTGATATTTCAAATAGTTAAAAATATATTAATTAAAAACATTTGTTTTACTCCTGCGTGTTGTTTCTACCACCTAACAGAATGAAAAACCGGGATATGAATCCCCTCCCCTGCGTTTTTAAAATACGATCTAATTTTTTTTTATGAGACTCGGACAAAAAATAATTACAGAATTAGAAAGATCACTTACTTCACCACGATACGGTATAATTTATTTTACCAAATAATGATATTTTCAATTTTTTACGATTTTTTAAAAAAATGAATCAAAATCGATACGTTTTTATGAAAATGATTTCTAAATCGTTCCGTTTGCATTTCTTTTGCTTTAATGAAATTATATTCTACACTAAAAAGTTTACGCTTTTCTCTTTAAGAATCAGTCATTTAGAAAATAAAATGTCAATTTTTTTTTTACGATTTTTTTAAAATACTCAAAATTTTATTTAAATACTTAATAACATCTTTATTTATAAAAATAATAGAGAAACTTCTTTTCCGTGTGCAGAACGTTATTTTTCGTAATCTGTACAAAGAATGAAACAATAACGGTTTTTTTTTAAATGTTTTTTCGTTTCCCCCCCTTTTTGCGAGTAATAGTTAAGTATTATATTTGTCACAGTTTTATTTAAAACTTACCGTTGTTTAAATCTATATATGAAGCTTGACAACATTAATTTAAAAAAGAAGCTGTAAAAAAATTAAAATTTGGACAAATAACGCAATTTTACAATAGCCAAGGGTTTGGCGGCAAAAACATGTTTTGTTTTATTTTAAAATATTATTTTTTTTTAAAAAATAATATATTTAGAATATTTATTTTAAATATACTTTTTGTTATATTTAAAATAGATTTATTTTAAAGGTCGTTTCACTCCTTTTTTTACGAGAATTTCGTGGCGCGATAGGCAGAGCGCATGATTACTACCTTTTGTTCCCGGGTTCAAAACAATATCACCACTTAATTTTTGTGACTTTTTAAAAAATACTCAAAATTTTATTCTCGCATTTATTAACTTCGCCAACAATTTTGAAATTGGAAAGATAATTTATTTCGCCACGAGATACAGTATTTTTTTTTAACAAAACAACGATAATTTACATATTTTATAATTTCTTATAAAATGAATTAATATCGATGCATTTATATGAAAATGATATTTAAAAAACTCATACTTTGATCCTTTAGAGTTAGTGATTTAAAAGTTAAAATGCCGAAAACTTTTTCTTACGGATTTTTAAAAAATACTCAATTTTTAAATATTTAATAACTACTGATCAAATTCAAATTTCTTATAATTTCTTCATTTATAAAAATAATTGCAAGAAATTTTTTTCCCGTGTATCAAACTTTTCAAAAAATGCTCACAATTTTAATTCAACATTTAATGAAGTTTTGAAATTTGGTAATAAAAATTTCTACTTTTTTCAGCATACAACTATTTTTAAAACGGTACATTTTCGTTTCCGGTGCCTAAAAAGTTGCAAAGTGAGTGAGAGAACATTAAAGTCCCACTGTTCACTTACTCGAGAACTTTTAACGATGCACCTCGACATTTTAAAACATCGTCAAGTGACGAGAATGAGACTTGAGCTGACACCCATCTCTGTTAACTACCATACCACACCAACGCTAGGACGTTTAAACTCTCGACAGTTTCGACAGCGGCTCTTCAGCGGTAGCCAAAATTTTAAAAGGGCAGTAATAATTAACTGTGGGAAATTAACACGCGAATTTCGTACTAACGTTGATATAGGAATCCCACAAAAATACCAGAAACGACTGATAGCGAAAGGGGAAGGAAATGCCCATCACTATATGTTATGCATTTAAAAATGTTCATGCAATTCCGGGAGGGAAATAAATCTGTCTGACAAAGAAAAGAAGTGAAAAAAATTCGAAATAGGGAATTTTAAGTTAAACACGTGGCAAAAGCCCGAGCAATGCCAGGCTAAGGGGAGGAGGAGGGGGTAAGACATTCTGAAAAAGTGTATTAGAAGTGCTGATTTTGTGAAGGAAAGGGAAAATTTATATAAAAGTAGAAAAAGCCCGTTCAACACCGGGCATTGCAGCTAGTATAATATTAAAACCCACAAGTGAAGATTTTGTTTATTTTTAATTAACTTTTGGAAGCTCGGTAATACTTTTTGGATACCCTTTATATTTCAATGTTGCAAAGGAAAATAGTATAAGAATGCATTTTCGTTGGAATTTATTTACCTCAAATTATTTCAGAAAAATTGCCAGTATCATAACTCTGTAACCAAATATAAATTACATAATAGATCTCCAAAATTCCAAAACCTCCTGAATCATTTGTACTAAGAATAATAATGGAAAAAGTGTAAATAATATAAATGTCTTATTTTGCTAAAATATTCATACCTACTTATATTACGGGACTAAATATTTGATACGATTCTAAAAACTTTTTCAAAGTAACAAATAATCTTAAGAATAAACTTAATTACTTATAAACTAACAAAGCAAAAGTCGCTTCCACTTTAATGTGCTTTTGAATGCATCCTCATTGATCCATTGTGGTAATTACTTCCATCATTAATCATTTTCACACCTTGCTCAAAAGGCATTGTGGAGTACGTTCATTGAAAGCATTTTGAATTCTGAAACAATGAAGTGACTTAACTGAAGATCATGTCATTGCTATCAACCTTTTACTCTTTTTTCCAAATTCCTGTCTGTAAAATAATGGTTGTATTTCCTTTCTTCTTTTTGATGGGAAACTGCTCCTAATGTTTACTTGGCTTAACGATGAGTTTTTGTTCTTTAACAATTCTTTATTTTACAGGATTTTTTGTCAGAATGTAACAAAGTACAATGGAAATTATAATTAGATTAATGTTCAAACAAAACTCCAAGGGGTTAAATTCAAAATGGTCGCATGGTAAACCCAAACTCGTGTTCTCTATTGAAATCAAAATAGACATAAGACTTATATTTGTTCTACTTTTGAAGTTTAAATGCGTTTTTAAATTTGAGTAAAGATGCTGAAGTACTGAGATGCTTCAAAAATTTTAAAAAGTATTATTATACGTGTATTTTTAAATTAAGTACGTTTTGCTTACCTCTGTACGCTATTTTGTTGACAAATATGCATATAAAAATGTCTGTGAAAATTAAAAGGTGGCATCAGCGAAGTGTGTTAACTGATTGACTGGAAACACAGGATTGTATTTATCATGTGACTATGACGTCACTGGAATGTAGCTCATTGCGTTGTCGCCTTCATAGAAAATGCAAATATTTTCAAATACGTGGATTATCGTGGGGAAAGTGCAATTTATTGTATTCGCCTGCTTTGGTATGATAAACTACGAGATTAATAATGTTTAAAAATCTACGATTATTACAGTTTTTGATTTAATAAAATATCTTTTTAGTCAATTTTGTTTTAAATTAGGAATGATCTCAAAATGGGATTCATTTTTTGATGATGCTAAGAATGATAGTTTTAAAATGTGTTTTTAGAAATAATAGCTGGATTAAATATTTAAAGATTATCGTTCAAATTTTTGAGACACTAAATACATTTTGTTAAAGTACCATATATTAAAAAAAAATTCTTTGGATTGGATACGCGAAAAACCTGCGTCCAAATAAGAAACAAAAATACTTTTAAATTTTTAAAGTTTTTGCTTGGTTCCAAATTTTGTAGGCATAAGACATCAATTTATAATAAGCCAAAAGTGGAAAATGTACATAACATTGCGTGCGAGAAGGGGGAAGAGGTGACTTGCGTATTATACCGTCTATAATTTCATCAAATGACATCACCAAATGCGGCGATATGCAACCAACAATGGAAACCACGAGTAGAAGCATTTGTAAACCACTCGTATTCAGACGTAACTCTAAAAGCATTTGGCGACATCTTTTGATTTGTGAAATCGACTAACGGTATAATATGTAAGTACATAAATGACCTTTGTTAGCTCTTAGGATTGCTGTAATTAAAAATGTGGCTTTTTCATCAAATCTAAAAAAAATATATATTACGCAAACTGAATAAAATTTTAAATTGATTCAAAATTTGTTTTTTTTTTCATTTTAGCCACCAAAGGTTTATATCTACCTGTAAAAAGTCATACCTGATACTTTTTAACACGCTTTTTTAAATTTCACTTGTATGTAACGGAATTTTTGAACTCGATTTTTACCCACTTTAAAAGATCAGATGAATTCGAACTTTTGCACACTTGTCAAGGAATGGGATAGTCAGGCGACTGTATAATTTAGATTTGGCGACTAATTCATTATACCATTTCCATATTGAACGATTAATTCCAGATCCCATTTTCAGATTTGGCGACTAAAAGATTATGAGTAATCCTAAAAGCGAAAACATTTTTTTTTTTTTTTGCGTCAGCAATTTCTTATAATATATAAGCAATTGTCCAGTCAATCTGAAAGCGGAAATAAAAAAAAAAGACTCGTGCATGTGGGGGGAAAAATTGTTGTTACTCAGTAATGGGCAAACTTTTCCGGTCGCGGGACAAAAATTAAAAAAAAAAAGTGTGTGAATTAATAATAGTTAAAAAAACAAAATGCATGCTTTTAATGTAGATTGAAGTAAAAAATGAAAAATAAGTTATTGTTTTTCTTAATTAAAAAACGCGCTGTTATGGTTAATAGAACTAAAAAATGAACAAATAATTCTTAATATAAGAATTACAGTGACTTATGAGAAAATTAATGGCAATGTGTGTGGTAAAAGGGAAGAGTGTGTTTCTTTTGTACTAAATTTTTACTCTACCTCAGCTTTCCGGAATAGAACTAGTAAGAAATTATAACAATTGATATAGAGCACACCACGCTTTTACCCCAACGACATTAATTTTCTCGTACACAATTTTATTCTTATATTAAGATATTTTTTTTTACTCTTTAGTTCGATTAACGATAAAAGTATGTTTTTTTAGTTTTCTAAGAATATAATCTGTTCAATTAAGGTAATATGACTAAAGGTATGTTTAAAGATTTGATTCTGAACACTGGAGTCACTGTTCAAATAATGAAATGTAATGCTCTAAATTTTTGCACGTTCTGTGTGCGACTTTGTATTTAAGACTTCAGTGTATGCAGTTATTTATCTTTTTTGAATAAATACATTTATCAACATGTTTTAATTTATACGTATTAAATTATGCTGTTACCAAAACTTCATGAAGACTGAAATCTATATTTAGTCATGTATTGTAAATATTTTAGAGTGCTTTTTGTTACGCAGCTTGCTCTGATAAATAGGTACCGTAATTTTTTCAATAAGTGATTTTATACGAGAGCCATGCACACAAATAAAAATATCATTAGTTGAATTTCCATTTCGAACGCAAACTATAATTATTAGTAAAAGGCTATTTGAATTTTTTTATCTAAATTTGCTGAAATATCTTAGTTTCTAATTATAATTTATGTAAGGTATACATGCCACTAGATAGTTATTGGATTTAATGGTATGTTCTCTCGACGAAACCTTTTAATTCTTTTTTCTTATATGATCGTACAAATTTTACCGAAAGTAAAATAATTAATTTTCGAATTTTATCTCAAATCATTCCAGGAAACATTTTCCCTCTTAGTTGTTATTTCCCCTAGTTATTTAACATGCAAACAGTTTTAAAAAAAATTTTGAAATAGCAATTCAATAAGAGAAATGCGCAGCTAGTGTAAAATGAAACATAGTTTCCTTGATTTAAGTACAGGGAAGTAAAAATGAAAATGAGATCGCAGAAACATTGAGAAATAAATGTATCAAAATAGTTGCTGAGAATCAATTATGAACAAGTCAGTGCTTCTTAAAGTTCCAATATTCGCGACCCAATATTCAATTATAATTTTCATCGTGCCCCCTCATACAATATCAATGTATTGAATTTAATAATATTATACTCTGATGCTAAAAATACGATACGGCTTTAACCTCTTTAGTGCCACCGGCGTACATAAACGTCTCGCTCAGTCAAGTCATTATTTTCTTTTCCGTATATATACGTTTTTCCGAAGCACGAACTTTTTTGTGCACTGCTATCCGTAAAATTTTGGAAAGCAATAAAATGACATTAATAATGGTTGCAAAGAATTTACTTATTTCAGATTATTAACTTCTTTATCCCCCCTCCCAACGCGTGAAAACGTGTGGAAAACGGTTGGCATTGGTATTGTAACGTCGTGAGAAGGTAGCGTGAAAATAATACATCACAGTAAGGTTGTGGGAGTAAAAAAAATACTTTTAATTTTTTCCTCCAATAGGATAATCGATTTAAGTTAGTTTATGAAGTTATAGAACTCAGATTATATGCCAAGCCGGTGTAGTCAGTCTATTCTATTCTCAACGCCACCGGCGTTCATAGTCTTTCCACTCCAATCTCCGGACTCAGCCCTTTTCTCCATACAAGGTGGGCTCCTCTCTCTCTCTGTCCCCAACTCTTTTTCTTCTCTTTTGCCGTCTCCTCTCTATTCTCCTTCCCTCCGTTCTCTCCCGTCTTTTTTTCCTGAAAAAGAACCCCTTTTAAACACCAGGGGTGTGTTCACAACACGCCCCTCGTTCCTTCTTATTGGCAGGTGACAAAAGTCTGTCTTGACCTCCCTCGTCCTATTTGCGCATAACACGCCAAAACACACCCGAGCCGTCTGGCCCAAGGTGCCATAGTTCCTTGTCCAACATCTGGACACACTTGTCCATCACGCCACCTGTTCCTAGTATCCCCTTCACTCAACACCAGAAAAGACGACATGATTATTTTAAGATAGGCTTCGCCCATTGTCAATGGGGCGCCGGGTCTACTTCACCATTATGGCGACCCGTCTGTCTGTCTTCACTCCCTGAGTTCAGACAATAAACAATGGCCCCATGGCCACGTGCACTGGTCATTTTACAGCTGGTGGATCGTAAAAATTCAGGGACAATTGATGGGGTCGTACTTGTCATTGTACAGCTGGTGAAACCATAACACTTATCGTGAATCGAAAGATGGGGATTCACAACCATCGACGATGTCACAGTACGCTAATAGCGTAACTTTTATTTGGCAGTTAAAGGATTTTTATAAACCTTTCAAATTACCAAAATAAATGTTTTATATATGTTTTTTGTATATAATTTTATGCATTACAATCCCATGGGGGGGAATTGGTAAACGTTCTTCAGTTAGTACTGTTAAATTAATTATAAAATATTGTGTAGCACTGGTGCATTTATAAGTGTAATATATCAGTGTAAATGTGTATTTTATTTTTTATTATGCATTTTGTTTGTTTACTTTCAGCAAATTAATTTTTTCAAACGATCTTCTGTTTTCGACTTTTCAATATGCTCGCGCTACTCTCGTAGAGTTGTCACGCCCCTCAAGGGAGCGCGACCCCCAGTTTGAGAAACACTGACTTAAGTAGAAGTATACTTCACATGGTAAAGCTCAGATAAAAAGTTTAAATTGAAATAAACTATAAAGAAAAGAACCTTTTTGAAATGAGAAGTTTAACAGACATGTGCGCAACTTTTTTTTTTGGTACTGTGGTTAAAATTTTAAAATCTTAAAAGGGGTCTCAGGGGTGTTAAATTTCACTGGAGGTTTGAAAATATAAACGATTTTCAAACGGGTATAATTCTTTTAAATTTAAATTAACTGATTCGAATCTTTTACGTGTTATTTAAAATAGAATGGGGCTTCAGAAAAGTATAAAATGTTTTTAAAATATAATAATTATTTTAAAAGAGTCATAAGCATATGAAAATTCTATAATAAATATTAAGTATTTTTTGCTTTGCGCACGCTATTTTCTAAAATATTAGCCTCTGATGTATAAAACTTTATAGAATTATACAATGCATCATACTCTTTAAACCCTACCTAATTTTATTATTATATATCTTTTGTATTTCAAAATATTTGTAAAATATTGCAATTTTTTAAATATTTTTTAAAAATGTATTATTTTTATTTATTAAAATATGTAAGTTATTATTCTATTTATATAAAAGTAGCTACAAAGTATTAACAATACATTTGCCTTTATAAATCAACTTATAGCTAGTAATTAAACCTACTCTTTTAGAAAATAGCATGCGCGACGTAAAACTTAATAAATATTTCTTATAGAAAAATTTCTTGTTTTCATATGCTTATAATTTTTAAAATTATGATTATATTTTAAACATTTTATACTTTTCTGAAACCCCATTCCTTTATAAGTATTGTGTAAAAGATTTGAATTATTTAAAGTAAAGTTACAGAAATTATACCTGTTTGAAAATTGTTTATATTTTCAGACCCCTAGAGAAATTTAACACTCCTGTAACCCCTTAGAAGAATGAATGACACATTCTAGTTTAAAAGCTAAAGCACTTTTGGGCTGCTTCTCTTAATTGAATTTGAGAAAAGTTAACTTTACTGAGGTATTGAACTTTTATACACTGCCTAAAACAATTAGGGGAGCAAGCAAAAAAGTGAAGAAAACAAATGTGAGTTTTAGCCACGTATTGGCAAACAATGCATAGTACACGCGTATCAATGCGCAATACAGAAAAAAAATAATGTAAAAAAAAAAATTGGAATTAAGCTTTAATTCTTTTTGAAAATACGGAAAAAAAATGAAAAGATGATTTAGGGCAACAATTTGGTTACATGTAAAACGATAAAAAAAAAAAAGGTACTGTTTAGACATGATGCATGAGTTTTAATAGGCGTGTGGTCTCCTCAAACAGCTAAGACTGCTGCACACCTGTTTGCCATGGATGCGATGAGGTTATCGATCAGACTTTGGGGAATACTGTTCCACTCCTCAAGAAGTGCAATTTTCCAAGTCTCGAACAGTAGCAGGCGGCCTGGTCGCGCAGCAATGCGTCGATCGAGTATGTCCCAAACATGCTCGATTGATTCAGGTCAGAGAGCACGCTGGCCATTCCATACGCTGTATTGTTTCAGCTTCAAGCATGTTCTCCACCAGACGAGCTCTATGCGGTCGGGCATTATCATCCTGGAAAACAAAGGAATCTCCAATGGCTACAGCGTAAGGGATAACATAAGGTCGAAGTATCATCGTCAATTCATACCTTCGGCCCGTCAAAGTACCATTCCGAATGATATGCAGGTCCGTACGTCCGCCTATGCTGATTCCACCCCATACCATCCAGCCAGCTCTTCTGTTTTGTGATCTTTCACGAACGAATGCCGTATGGCTTATTTTCAGAGTGCCCCTTTCGTGTCCCTCCATCTCAAGAACACGTCGGGTGTCACTTTTCTCGATTAGAAATCTGAATTGGGACTCGTCTGTAAACAGCACTAATGGCTTTCCAATCATGTTGCTCTTTGCCAATCTCGATGTTCAGCAGCCCATCTTCGGGTTGCATGGTGGCGTGGGGTCAACGGAATGCAAACCATTGGCCTATGTGCATAGAGCCCCCCCTCATGAAGCCGATTACGTACTGTTTGGCTGGACACCCTTCGTCCTGTTGCCAAAGCAATAACATCATGTGATTTTTGTTCAACAGCGTAGCATTCTCTGTTTTGTTTCGACGGGCTGTTAACTGTATATACTGGTTATAATTCCCATGTGTGGCACGCTTGGCCGACCTGCCCCTTTTCGACGTCTAACATTTAAACCACGAGTGTTTCTTTAATTGAATCGATTCCACATCCTTGCAACAACACTGATAAAATGGCGACTAAAAATCAAAAATACGTGTCCGCGAAGTTTTTTCACTTACGATTTGACTTTAATGAAGTGCCTGGATTTTATCCCAGTCTGCCTATAACACGCCATGCCATGGATTCCGGTAAATCACGTTGTTCAGATTTATTCTACGATGAGTATTTTGCCATTTCAAAAAATTTTCAATACGGTTTTAAACAACGCAATCGAATTATCAAACAAACGTTACGGCAATAAAAACAGAATCAAACGTTTTTGCAACATCCCGATTTCTGCCCTTATCTGTTTTTTTCTCGTTTTTGAAAACATGAACTTTAAAACGTATGCGGAAATCAAGAATATAAAGTTTTGGCTTTTTAAACCGTTTCCTGGTAGTCTTTACATTTTTCGGATGATTCATTTTTGTTACTATTGGTATACATCTTTGCTTACTATTTTTTTCGTTAAAATCATGTGCTCCCCTAATTGTTTTGAGCAGTGTATATCTATACGAGCATTAATTGAATTTTACCTCTGACATATTGTTACACAGCTTAGAGGTTGTAAAATTTAGAAAATCGGAAAAAAAATTGTTGTACACATCAAAGTATTGCTTGATCCATTTTAAGAAATCTGAAATTTTTAAAGCTGCTTGCTGTTTGAAGATGCGTTGTAAGCCAGTTTGGTATTTTAAATTTTTTCTACTGTATTTGTGAATGCGATAGAAGCAGGGCTGTTGGGACTCTATCTGAATTTTGTTTCTCATTTAGTCGTTTCTCCTCTAATTATTATTAATTGTGTGGTTTTTTAAATATAAAAGATACCAGCTTACTGCATTATTCTAAATCAATTTATTTTATATTCTGTACTGCGCCATTACAAAAACGTTGCCATTCACTAAAAAACAAAACTTTTCCAAACATAGATAATAAAGAATTAGCACGCACGTGCAATTACTCAAGTTTTAAACAAAGTAAAAGTACAGTAAATTAAATAAAGCTTTTAGTACGAGAGCAATCAACGTCAGAAAAAAAAGAATTTTAGAAAAGCTGATTTTTTTTTTAATATTTCTTTATCTATGCTCTTTCAAACATCGTGCGGGCCATCTTGCTGTCGGTAAACGCTGCGTTTGTTAATGCACAGCATACCTGTACAGGAAAAAATATTGATTTTTTTAAACAATTTTAAAAGAAAGTTTTCGTTTTCACTAAATTTAAAATGTTATTAACAACATGAATTTATTAATGCCAGACATTTTTGTTTTTGAAAATAATGTGCAAGATGCCATTTTGTCTGTAATTTTAATATTATTTTATTTATACATAAATAAGTACAAATTTAAATTGCCAGACATTAATTCGGTTGTTTACTTGACAGCCAGGCCGATTTATACCGCGGTATTACGACTGTCGTTGGAGAGAGACAGTGGCAAAGTAGATAGGCGGAAGAGTGGCAGGAATACTTTACACTATTTAAAGTATTCGAAACAACTTTTTTTAATTTCTATGTTTTCGAGGATGAATATAATAAAAAATTAATATTTAATTTCTAGTTAAAGTAATATTAAATACTTGATTAAAGTATTTATAACAAAAGGGAAAATGTCGTTTTTTAAATATCATATAAATTTAATTGTAACTGAATAAAAGGATTTTATAAAAGATAAAGGAAAAATTGTCATTTATACAATAACAAAGTTCTCACTTTTATTTATACATATTATGTTTAGATGGTCAAAATCATTTTTCTATGAAATATGTATTTTCATTCTGTAAAAGTGTCACAAAAACTGATGCATCTTCATAGTCATCATCATCGTCACTGCTCCCATTGTTATCAAAATCATCATAATCATCATCTTGTGTTGTGTTTTGGTTTTCTAGTAGTGTTGGTTTTGGAGCAAAAAAAAATCATTATTAGGTTATTATGGTCTAAATAATAATTTACTCTTTCGATCTATCATATTATAAATAATACTTTACTTTTTATGACAGTGTCAGCAACTGATGATGGAAACTGCTCCCAGCTAACCAAATGAAATCCTATTTATCATCATTGATGATCCACCCGGAAGCTAACGGCGATTAAGATGATGGATTTTTTAAATCTTTCCAGTTTAATTATTTAAGTTTTAATTTTCTCCAAAACTTTGTTACATACCGCACTCTCAATAAATGCTGATATAATTCAGCTTTACATGGTGGTAAACTCGATGAATCGAGACTTCGATATTTCTTTTCAAAATTATTATCGAGTTTTTTCGATTGATAAATTTTGGAAAATAGATAGAATTGAACATCATTAACATTTGAAGAGTTAGGTACCCCATACATGTGACATATAAATTTTTCCAAAGTGACAAATGTATGTTCAAGTTCATCGTCATCATCAGTTAAAATCTCTTGATGATACTCGACAGATTTTTCGAGCAGCTTGTAGGGCCTTAGTTTACCTTTCCGAAAAAATGCTGGGGGTATTTGATGATGGGAGCTCGAGCTTAGTAAAGACTTTCCTAGCACATCTCTCTCTCTCTCTCTCAAATTATACTGCGTTGTTACCAAATACTCCAATTGACGTGAGGGAGAATGAAGATCGTGACCCAAGTTTTGATAACAAAAGAATTTGCTTTTCCTGTGGTAGATATCGAAAGCAAATTAAAGGTAAAAAACAAAGTTTACATTCTTCCATTGTGTATGACAAAATAACAGAATGGGTTACCAAATTCCAAAATCAAAAATTATTACAAACAATTAATCTAAAAACCTCAAATGCTCCAATTTTTTATCATCATTCGTGTGAAGTGAGATATTTCAATGACTACAAGAAAATAACTGTTAATACTGTACGCACCTCCTGGAATAGTGTACGAGATATTCATAAAGATATTTTTGATAAAATTGTGTCAGTAATTGAAGAAGATGTAGTTAAAAAAAGAAATTATTTTTTATTAACTTCCCTTTGTTACATGTATAATAACGAATTATAAGAAGAGTTAATACATCAACTTGAAGCAGATGTAAGTTTAATGACAAATCATTGAAGAAAAATAGTAAAACAATTCAAGCAAATTAAGATTGTAATAAAAAAGAAAAGAAAAATTATTATGCATAAAAATAGTAACTTATTGGAACAAGATCTAAAAAACTCGAAGAGAATGATCTCACTGATAAAGTTGCTTTCATTCTACGAAGTACTGTTTTAAAAATGGATAAAACAATATTACCTGCCGTAATGAAGATGAAAGATTTGATTAATGGTGAGTACTATTCCAGGAAAACTAGATCGCTTTTTCAAAGCATTAATTGGAGGTAAAGATATTCGTCGTCGAGGTGGAGTCAATTGTCATAGATTAAGCAATTCATTGGCTTCTGATGCTATTTAATGTGTAAGTAATGATACTGTTAAGTCCGTCACTAAGCACATGTGTAGCATTTGATAATTTTGATAGATACGTTGATACTTTAACTGAAAAGGACACTTTACATGACACCGAAGGAATCATTTACCAAAATGTAATTGATGATTACGATATTGAATTAAATTCAAGTAGTATAAGTGGAAATCTTGACATACAGCTACCACCAACAAAAAGAAGACGGACTTTTAACGAGGAAATTCCAGAACTACCATCGTTTAATCATCGATTGCAAATGTTAGAAAATTTAACACCAGTTGAGAATGGACCAACTCTTCCCACAAATTTACCTTTGATAGAAACAATATATCTGTTATATTTACTTTCACACTTCTTACATGTGCCAATTACCCCAATGTGGACAGGTTTTAATTCTAAAATTATTAAAGATACTAGTCCCAAACAAAAAGTATCTTATCTTACAGCTATTAATTTTTCACCGACAAATGTAATGGTAGTTAAACATACAACAGAACAGGCCCAAGTTGTTGGAAAGGAATGTAATCAAACATACGTGCAAGTTACTTATGTCCTGGCAATAGCTAAAATAGCATATAAAATCCAATCAACGTCAAAGCCCCAATTCAATAATCTTTTCATCCATCTTGGTTCATTCAATTTCATGATGACTTTCTTCATTTTAGTTTTAGGAGTTTTTTTAATGAGTGAGTTTAAATGAGTGTGTGAGATTTTCTTCATTTAGGAGTTTTTATAAATGAGTGTGGTCTATCTCATACGATGATTGAGAGTAATATTATTGCTTCTGTGGCTCAGTGAACGGTTTAGTTGAAGGTAAACATTTTAATCGTTACAAACGTCTGCATCCGTTGATGGCTCTTGGCTTGTAAATGTTACATTTTGATCATTTTTTGAAGATGGACAATACTGAATACAATTTCCTGAAGGAACAAGTTATCGACGATCTCCTTCATTATCAAGAAGTTATAGATTCTCATTCATCTATGCCAATAGAATTACCTAATAATGTATTATCAAGAGTATTATTTGCACATAAAAATTTCGTAGAAGAAACAAGACAAGGTGAGCATGATAAAACGGCTCAATTCTATTTGATTTACATCCAGCTTGTAAACTATTATATTACCCTGTCCCGCACCGATGTTTGAAATGTCATAGAGAAAGAAATATTAAAGAATCAGCTTTTCTAAAATTCTTTCTTGAAAACGTTGCTAGCTCTTAGACTATTTAGAAAATATAAAAAATAACTTAAAAATGCTAATCAATAATTGCACGGGATTTCCAGTTTCTAAATGAAAAGAAACGACTTATTTTTCAACAAGGGGCTTGTAACAACGGCTATATAAAATAACGTGTTAATGAAAAAATCACTAAAATTGTGAAATTTGGAGTCATAGTACTTAATGTGATGAAGGGTGTCAAAAGCGGTAGTTTTAAAAGGTAAATATACTATGCAAATAAAAAAATGACAGTGATTGTTATAGACCAGAAACAAATGCTGTACCATTTTGGAATTTAAGCTAAATGAGCTATATTTCGAGGAACTTGTCTGAGGCTATACATAATATTTTTTTACGGAGTCAAAGTTAGTTCACATTTTTTCGCAAACGCTGACTCACACAAACTGCGTTGATTTTAAGTAAATTAACCATGTTTTTGTCCGACTTGTGACTGTAATTAATAGCAGGGCTATGCAAGATGATGTTAGCGAAAAATTCATCGTAAATTTGTGAAAATTGTGATCAGAGTACTTAAAGATGTGATGTCAATGTTTTCCTCATTTTCAAAATTTACTAGTCATTACTTAACTAAGTGATAGTAATTTTTTACCCAAACAAATACCCCCCCCCCTTTATTCATTCTGGGGTACTTGACGTTGAGTTTCGAGGCAACATGTATAAGAGCAATATAACAAGCTTTAAAGTCATTCATAATGATTGAGGCTTAATTTCTTTGTAAGGAATTTATGACTCCCAAAGTATCCTAATAACTTTTCCTTCCTTTTAAAAGGCTTGGAGTCTGATAAACATGGATTACACACTCCCTGGAAGTTTATATAATCTTCCTCAAACTTAGATTCTCCTTCATTCTTTCACACTCTGCTCTATCAATGGATTTAATTCCTCTTAAGTTAACGAGTTTCTAAAATTGCTTGATCAAAAAGGAGGTTTGTTACCCATAAAATAACGTCGCTACATCAATCATTTTATATTTACCTATGCAAATAAATTTTGGCACAAATTTCTCAAAATTATCACCTATTTTTTAATCGATGTGTTTGTACATATGTACAGAAATGTTACATTAATTTCTAGTAATATAGATTGATTCTTTTAAGGTATCCGGACACGTTCAGAGTACTTTTAAAATGTTTAAACATTATAAATGGTTTTCTTAGGACTCAATACCAATAAACACAAATATTTAACTAACAATATTTAAAATAAATTACCTAAATTTTACTAAGATTACAATTATAATTGAAATGTTAGTAATATTTTTGAAAAAACTTTAAAGCAATTAGAGAAAAAAAGTAATTACCTTATATTAGCAAATGTATTATTAAAACAAATTGATACATTTATCTAGAAAATGTACTAAAATATTAATATTTTATTAAAATTTGAAAATTTTAGGACTGATCGAGTAAACATCATAAGAAATGTGACATTTTTTATAAGACTATTGTTTAAATAACAAGCCCTAATTCAAAAAAGTATTTATACATAAAGAAATATTTTGGTACATTCTCTAGAAAATAACATAAATATCAGGTTCAAAAAGTTTTAAAGAAATACTATTATAGCATTTTGAGTAATTTAAATGTCCAATTATGGTACATCAAAGACCCACTTCCAGTTTTTCTAACTTTATAAAATTTATTGTAACTTGGTCTCTAGGTAGCATAGAAACCTAGTAAAGTATATTTTGTACAGCCAAAAGATATTTCTATTCGATAAAATAAATAAAAACAAAAATATTTGTCTCGATCGAATTTCGTTTTTTTAACGTGGTCGAATACCTTAAAAAATTGTTATCACTCCATGAGAGAGAGAGAGAGAGAGAGACTAATGAAACTCATTTCCTAATGATACATAGTGTTGTTTCTTAAGAGTTACATCGTTTTGTGGTGAATATCTCATTGAAACATCCTGAAGAAAACGTAAAATTTCTGGTAAAAGGCTGTGAAATCTTAAAGAAACCTTGTTCAGAACTGTTGCAAAATCTCAAAGCAAATGAAACAAATATGCAAATAGTCTGATACGGAATACAATTACCATAATTAGAGGGGATGGAAGTACACATTTTGGTTCTCAAAGCTAGATACGAAGTCGTAAGAGTTGTACCTGGAGAAAATGTGTCAAGAGGGTATTCAGACTAGTTTACCGAGAATACCACTGAAATTTTTTTAACATTCAAGTTTATAGGTTTAAATTAATGGTATCTCAATTTATAAAATAATTAAATTAGAAGTCATTTTTTAAAATTCTATGCTGAAAATTTAGACCCATAATGGTTCTATACACATTCTATAAAAATATGAAATATTTAAACTATTAGAAAAATAGTTGGCTCTAGTTAACTTCTCATAATTATTATGTTGCTTTTGTTATTTCCTAATATGTTTCATAGATTTTCACTTTTTATTAATTGCCAGTTATATCAATGCATGGTTTAAAATCTGTATTCCTTTTTTTAGTGAATTTTATTTACCTCTTGGAAATTATGCGTTTTTGCACACAAAAGAGTTAATATATACTTTGAATAATATATATAAATTGTTCCCCCCAAAATGTAACCTTTTACATTTTCAGTATAATATAGATTAACAAAAAAAAGTTAGTGCCCACTGGAGCCGAGTGGTTCTAAATAATCAATCAAAAAGGTTTTATTTTTCTTCATTTTTCTAAATTGCGTTTATATGAATATATTATCCATCAATTGATCAAAATCAAATGTGTATGTAGTGATTTGTCTATTCAAAAATGTACACTTGTGAATTCAGTTTAAAAACGCAAAGTGTGAGCATTACGAATTCCACCTGCAGTTAATCTTAAGTTCAACAAGTATTAAAAAATCAATAAGAAGACACAGTACGATTCAATTGACAAAAATAGGTTAAAAATCAAATCTAATTTTCTTAGCCAAAAATTTTTGTTACATACTTTTCTATAAACTCACAAAATTTGAATGCTGGAAGTTTTAAAAACTCGGAGTTGTAATAACTTTTACGTTTGCTTTTATCCACATCTCAATAGCAAATCAAAAATTTAAACTGACTTATCCCGGAAAGATAAAATAACTAGTTTGTCTTCATTTAAAATTCTAAGGCCTTTTTTGTATTGTGCCAAATACTTGGAAGATTTTTTTCACTTGTTGCTAATAGTACATGGAACAAAAATCGGTATGCATTTTTCAATATCGAGGCAATGCTTAATTTTTAAAAAAATAATTGAATTTAGAATTTATACATTTTTTAAGGAATTTTCAATAAGCATTTATAAATAAGTATTGTTCTAATACCAATCATGATATCGCAAAACCCAAACTAATTTTTATTATACATAGTTTGACGCACTTGTAAATCAAATTTCATATGTTCGTCAATGTTTTGTATAAGGAGTAGCCCATTTTAGAATTCCTTCATAAGTTTCAAGTTATTCCCTTAAAAAATTAAATGGTTAGCATTTTATGAAATTTTGAGTACAAAATCTCTTTTGCATTATACATACATATAGGAGACAACCAAAAAAAATATGAAAATCATTAAATTAAAAATTCGTACCATGTCCCCTTAATAAGAGCAAATATATTATTTAAATAAAAGTATTTTTAACTGAATTTTTTTTAAGTATAATTTTTTACACATGTTATATAAGATTTGAAGAATTATATAATTTTCTTTTTGGGACTAATTTTCATAAAACTCTAAATATGCGAGAACTATGCAACTTTTTGTTTTTGTTAAAGAACTTTTAAGCTTAGAGAAATTCTAAGGTTGCCTTTTTCTGACCAAATATTCCCTAGTAATCGTTCCTTTTTTCTCTGATTTAAAAAATGTTTCAAAATACTCATTTTTAAGAAATATTTTTTTAGGAATTGTGATAAGTGTTCTAAATATAGTCGATTCTAAATGAACGTTATTGGTTATAGGTATATTTTTGAAGTTATGTGGAAAAAATCGCAGAATTCAGAAATTCATTAATCACGGTAAATTGATGTTTTTTTAACGAAAAATGTAAAATTGTTAATAATGATAAATTTTATAATTGTGATAAGAGCGATATACGTCATCAATCTGTATAGGATACGCATTCAAAATGGTTTCCATTTTCTTAGACTCGTAAAATTACTTTTAAATAGTTTCAGTAAGAAGAAACATGCCAAAAACAGTATAAATAAGTAAAATAATATATATATGCGCAAAGTAAAATCCGGTATATAAAGCGCACTTTTACACAAAAAACAAAATCGAAATTTACAGGTGCGCGTTTTTTTTTCTTGTATAAAAATTATAACTTTAAAATAAGACGTGAATATAAAAAATTATTCTCCTACATATATTGAAATACAGTTTATTTAAAAGTAAGGGCATTGCTTATGAACTTAAAAGGTTGTAATTCTAAAAGTATACTATTTTCTTTTTCAAAAGCTTGAGATAATACCTCAAATAAACTACTTCAAAAAATAAGTTATGCACAGTACATATGGTGAGTATACCTAATTTTTTTTTAAAAAAAAAAGCTTGAAAGAGTAGATGCAAGTTATCTGCCGGATTTTACGGTAAATGTTTATACAATACGCACCAACTGTAATAACCAGTGGCTCACACAAGGGAGGGGGGGGGCGTCCTGGGGATCCGGACCCCCCCAAAAGCCTTTGATTTTTTTCCGATTGATTATAATTCTAAGTATATAGTACGTAAAATTTAATTAATTACTTGTTATTAATGATTAATTTTATTAATTAATGCTAATTATTTATTCAAAAATTAGTTTTTTACTGTGTTTTGTTCCCGAAAATCGACAAAATCAAAAGGAGCATGATACAAGAATGGTTAACTTTCGGCCCCGCCCCCCCTAGAAAAATTCCTGTGTGTGCTACTGGTAATAACCATAGATCTGAGCAGTATAACATTAAATCTGAGCAATTTTCTGAAACACGTAGTATTTCATTGATTTGATCCCTTAAGTAATAGTGGGATTCATTATCCGAATTGTTTTATATATTTTTCTTTTTTCTAGAATGTTATCTGTTGTCTATGAAATACATTGACAAGTGTCTGTGCCTTATACCTCTTATTAACATTTGTCTTAGTCATTCAAAAAAATCTGTCATCTGGCTTGCGCCTCTCTCTCGGGAACCTAGATGTAGGGGGGGGGTGAGGGAAGAAGCACTCGACATGATCCAATTAATCTATTTCAACACAAAGAACAGACACAATTTCAACTAATAATAGTAAGAGAATGTCTCAATGTTAACCGTGGAAGTGGAACAACAACGCTAAAACCGAACGATTAGTAGACTATCAAAATTGATCCTAGCCTTAATAAAAGATCAAACCTATCATCCGATTTAAACTAAACACAAATCAATCCTAGTGAACAATCGTCACTTTAAGGTTTCCCCCTAATAAGAATCAAATCACTATAATTCTAATGTTACACCTTCAGTAGCAATCTCACCTGACTCGAGTA
Organism: Trichonephila clavipes; assembly: GCA_019973935.1. NCBI lineage: Eukaryota > Metazoa > Arthropoda > Arachnida > Araneae > Nephilidae > Trichonephila > Trichonephila clavipes. Next base: position 106,718 of record BMAU01003267.1, on the reverse strand, counting down.
TATCTTCTCTCCTGCTCTCTCTCACGAGCTAGAAAACCTCTCGCCTTTTTATAGTAAATTTAAATATCACTATTCTCTTCTTCCGAAGGGACGGTTGTGAATAACCCAAATTGATATCCCAAAGATTTCCCAAGAGGATTTATTAGGAAATCGCATTTGATCCGTCACAAGAAGGTTCGTTTTTTTTTCATCTCAAAAATTCTATCAAGGTCACAGATTAACGACTTCTTTTGAAAATCACTTATTACTCATACAAACTAAAGATCTTTGTGTTTAAAATACCCATGTAAACAAACTAAAATGAAATACATATATATAAAGAGTGAAATATGCTTATATATAACACGAAAACGTCTAAAATGAAATATCGGTTTAGAGGAAATAATGCAATGGTCTCAACAAACTACTAAATATTTTCATGCATTTTTTCTCTTAACACAAAACGAAAATCGCTTAACACGAAAAGATTTCCCTTCACTTAAGGAAATGTTTGAGAAAGTCTCTGTATTATTGGACTGCCCTATTGTATCATTGGAAGAATTCGTTGCAGTAGATGATGGCAATGCGTGTGCATCCCCAATTAGGGTAGACAAAGACATTTTGGAATTTGTTCAAATTTTTAAAAAAGTATTACTGAAAATCCCGACTACAAAAATGAAATGAATGATGTAGCTCCTTTTCTTCCGAAATAAGGAACATCATAAAAAGCATGCGCAGTTACTTAGATGCACATTCCAATGGTGAAATGAATAATAAAAATGACGACATCGTATAGTTTGTTGACAAAATTTGATGCTAAAAAAGACAATGCAAAGAAAAATACCGGATTTTCCAAAAACTTAATAAATGTTCCGTTTTTTGAAAATTCTGTATAAAATCTCATTAAGTTCTTGTGAAATATTTAGTATCATTCATTTTTAATAAATACGTCCAAATATACTATTCTGCGTAAATGAAATTTACTTTAATAAGCTTACTTTCTTGAATATATGATTTTATTTCTTTGCAATATCTTTTAACACGAAAACATAATTCAGCCCCGCAGTTTTGTGTTTTGCGATTTTTACTGTATAGCGGATAAATTACTACAAATATAGAATATTGTGCCAAAAATGTTCTATAATTTCATTTAGTTTTTGAATCATGTAATATACAAAAATAAAAGGAATTAGTTGTAATCTGGACTTAAGAAAACTCAAAAGCATAAGTTAAAAAAAGTTTCATGCTAATTAATTTATCATTATAAGCCATATAATTATTGATGTCATAAAATAATTTAGCATCGACACAATTAAGACACTAAGTAGAAATATTTGCTCTAAATTTTAATGTGCTTTATTCGGTTTGATGAAAATTTCAGCAATTGTTTCTGTAAAAGTCTCATAGAAAATCCAAATGGACAATCAATTCCACGTAACACAACATTCGAAAAATAAACTTTTTACCTCGTGACATTGTACTGATTCTCGTTACAGAATCATTTCCTGATACCGCACATAATACCATTTCAGATTTCTTCCCTGATGATATTGCACTAAATCTCATCACAGAAACTTATCTTGATAAGCTATTGTATTTTGTTTCACTTGTGCAAGGACAGCTCAGAGTAATAATCATTTCGATGACTATGAAGCTTTAAAATGAATATAGCCAAGGACAACAACTGATTCCGTTCCACGAATTCTATTAGTTTGTTCACACAACAAATATCATCAAATGAATCTACAATACATAGCAAGAGATTCGGCAGGAATCGATTGTAAACCGCCGTAATGGTCATTTCGATCATGGCTCACATCCCGACATTCGTAAGCCTACGATAATGTCACAGTCATGCTATTATCTCCAGCTTGTACATATCCGTGTGTGAATCCCAGATAACTAATTTACGAATGGCGAGTTTATATTGCTCCGGATATTTGTTACTGGTCGTGGTTTGTTCGGTTTGTCATTTGAATTACTGTGTGAAATTGAAGTTACAATCTGATGTTATTTTTCGATATTCCATTTTCTGTAGATAAGAATTTGTAAGCTCTTGGCGAAATGGATTTTTTAATTGTGGATGTGAGGATTGTGTATGTAGATTGAAATTAACAGTGTTAAAGTTTTTAATGAAATATATATAAGCAAAACTTTCATTTTTATGACACTTAAAGAAATTGTTGTACATATTATAATTAAAGGCATTCATGATTAATACCGTATTATAATTAAATGCATTGATAATCACAATAATTAAATTTGTTTCGAATCACGTTGTGCTATTTTGGAGGTTATCCTAAAATAAAATTTCAATTTCAGGATTGTATTCTATAAAAACATTTAATAAAAATGTAAGGATCTCGAATCCACGTCCAGTGATGTGGGAGAAGGGGAAGAAAGGCTAGTCATGTTCAAAATCAATTAAGGGAACCAGGACACCATATACTTTAAAAAATCGGTTTTTAATTTTAATTCTAAAAATAATGCACAATTTTCGGAATCTAAAAATGTATAATACTTATATGTTTGTTCATAAAAGAGCCCTAAAATATGAAAAGTAAAAATGTAAACAAAGAGCAATCTCATTATTGTATATATTCTCTTATTCATTTAAAATTAATTCAATTCAAAATATTTTTTCTTAATACGTAAGAAAAGTATTAATTAATTAAAGAAAATTATTAAAAGATCAGTACCATTATATATATATTTATATATATATATATGTTTTTTTCCTTATGATTTAGATGATTTTTTCAAATTTTTATTAAGATTCAACTTTAAGATGATATTTTAGGGACATAGATGTTATTATCATTTAGTATGCTTTTACTATTTTAATACAAGAATGACAGCAAGGTATACATTTGAAAAAGTTTGATTTTACGAGATTTCAAAGAACAAAATTTTGACTGATATCTGTAGAATGGTTATAAACTGAATGTTTTTTTCCTTTAACATAAAAAACAAAAACTCCTTTGGAGTTGTATCTATTAGCGTAAAAGAGTATCACATGATGACCGATTAAAAAAAAGTACATGAATAAATAAAAGCATATACTTTATAAAAGGATATAATTATATCCAAAACAAAACAAAATAAGTGCATACCAACTCCATTAACTTTTCAAGTAAGGCTTTGTTTTGTTTCATTTTCCGAAAACAAAATACTAGAGAACGGAGTACATGTTCAACTATATTTCCAAAAATGTGCACCAATTCTTGCAGAACATTTGTAATTTAAGGAGTAAAAAGGAGGCTTAGAAACAATCAGAATTTTAGTCTCAAATGAGTTTTAAAGATTTTGTTGAGTTTTGTTTTTATATATTGCAAGCAATCATTTTATTTATTGTGGTCCGGGATAAAACGAATCTGAATACGTTAAAGAATGTATGCAATTGTGAGTTTAAATGCAACTTCTTTATAACTACTCAACTATTAGTTTTAAAATTTCTAACTTCACTTTCATCCCAACACTAAAGCCATATCTCTGAAGTTTCTGGAAATCAATCATTTATTAAACTATGCTGGTAGTTGAAACAGGAAGGATATGTTAGTTAATATTCGATCGCATATATGCGTTATTATGAAATATTGCAAAATTATTTACAAGTTTGTAGCGAAGCCTCCAAAGTCTGTGAAACTAACTCCAAAGATTCCACATTCGAAAGATTTTAACCAGACGTGCAAGTAGATGTAGAAGCCGTTTAACTGATCAAAGTCGCAAATATGTCTCGAACATAATCATTAATGCAGGGCACTGTCTGTTATAACTTTCCTAAGCGTTTGAAGAGTCTCAGGGAAAACGTGAACTATCTATCTTAAAACTAACTGGAAGCCATCAATATGATCCGACAAAAATATTACTATTATTCTCTAGCTCCACTTTAAATAGTTTTATATACCCCTAGCTGTTTTACTCCAGATTTAACGGATGTTTCATATTATTGTAAGACTATTCATTATTTTTATGTTATTGTCATCTATACTTAAGCATTCAACTATCAATTGTATTGAAAAATGTTCTTATCACTATCCACTCTAGATTTAAAATTAACAAGATTGAGTTCCTAAATCAGAAATTTACGTCCCATAGCACCTCCCTCAGAGTTGGTTTATCAAACCCTATTCTAAGTGGATCTCTACCTAACAAAAGAAACATACTTGTTGAATTCTAAGTCTAGAGGTTTTATTGTATAAAAACCAGATTTTTTTTCACTTAGAAAATTCCCTTAAC